>JARWCS010160569.1:0-14357 GCA_034783895.1 Geukensia demissa | reverse complement strand
GTATATTTTGTTATTTTAATTACAGTCCCAGGCAAACAGCAAGTCAAATGGGTATTACATGTATACTATAGTAATCTAGAAAAGCGCTTCATTTGTAATATTAGCACCATTCAATCAATCAATCATTTGTAATGTATTGTTTTGTATTGCAATTCGTATAGAAAAATACAATGTGGTATGATTGTCAATGAGACAGCTATTCAAAACGTATTATTAAATAACATTGACAGGTTACCTTTAGGTCTTCAATAACGGACAAACATCCACACCTTAAGACATTTCGTAAAGGCGCCTAAAATAAAATGCTATCCAACTGTTCGTTGTCGTCACTGATGGTGTATTTTTATGCCTTTATCAACTTTACCGTGATTATAGGTATTCTGTTAAGGGCCGTTTTGGTTATTAGATAATAGATAATTTCATCTTAGTACGTTTAACTACAGGCATGATGGCACTTCTTACGTGATATAATTATTTTGCGGCGATTTATGTACAATTATCATTGAATAATACAAAAGAAGGATAAATATCGACAGTAAAAGATAGCAAATGTAGATTTACAAAAGTATTTAAAACAGAAGAGGACGCATAATGTTTTTTCTTGCACTTTTAGGAATGCATAGTTTCCTATTTAATTTTTGGTCTTTTGTCATCAATATTGGAATGGTTTGGTATGACACACGTTGTTTGTTAGTAATATTATCGGTATACTTTGTTTATAAACTACCTGGTATCTACTTCATTTTGATACTTTTATAATATCATAGAACACGACGCGTGTTTTAAAATCAAAAGTGCGACATAATTGTCCGTGCGACCTAATTATCCCTGTCTCACATTTATCGTCATCAAAGTTTGTCTCCGATGTCAGTTTCATGGGTCACGTCTTTTTCCCGGAACATGTCTTTTTCCTAATCACTTATCTTAACTGCCTACAACAATCGGATCTCGATCAATCATAACATTTCTAGTCTAAGATCAGAAAAGCACTTTCTAAAAGATGCCCTAGCCAATAGTTTTTTACCATGCAACTTTCCGTAAGATTCGCCATATTTGGATCTTTTTCGCTCCTGCGTTTCAGATGACTGCATGCATAACTTCTGCACATATCTTAATTAGTCACTCCGTTTCTTTGAATATACACATATAAAAGTTAACGCACCAATTTTTCTTCGATTTTAAATCCCCTAAATAAAAATAAATTTACTAACTGAACCTTTGAGAATACCCAACAATTGGAAACCTATAAAACTACATCGAACCATATTGAATAAAATCGATTATATGTCAAACCAGAAATTTTTCAGTGCACAATCCAGAAAAGATGTGGTTTATGCCTTTCTGGCATATATTCCATATTCATTCTTTTAAATAATATGTTGGTTTATTCAAGGGCATTTTTCCAAATAAGTTCGCAAATTGATGTTTACCGTGATTTAAAAATCTTAAGAAAAATTTTAGTTTTCAGTTCCGTTTTGTGTGTTCTATGTTTGTCTTCTGGTTTCATTTTGTTTGTCATGGTCTTGTCTGTCTTTCGACTTGACGATTTCTGTCTGCCCTTTTGGTTTCTTCGAATTCCATTTATTGTATTTCAAAGTGCACATTACGGTAGTACCAGTATCTAATATTATCTGTTTACAATCGTAAAAAGTGTAAACTTCAAAATAGAAGGCAAAATGGCAGATGACTTCACATGAACCTTAAGGGTCATTTTAAGTGCAAAAACGAACAAGAATTATTGAATATAATAACCTCTCTAAACAAAGTGCAATAACTTCAGGTTAGTTTCCATTATTCGTCTGTTATCTTGCATCTCTAAGTTGGCCAATTTTAATTTGTAATGTCAGTTAACAAAATCTTACAGACATTTTTCTGTTGTTTTTGCTTTACAGCTTTAAAAGGTTGTAAATATGTTAAATATAAAGTATTTGGCAATATAACTTTAACAGCAATACGCCTTTAGTATAGAACGTCTAGTAATTAAATTCATAGAGGAGAAAAATCAGTTTGTGTGAACTGGCAGGCTGAATCTCATTTTTGATTGAACATTGCATAATCGTAAACAAACACTGACATATGTTGTATTTTATGTCTCGTACCCGAAGGAGACCTAAAACATGAAATAGTAATTGGTAACCCGGTTTTGCCACCAGTAGGTAGGATACCATCCAAAGAAACGAACGTTGGTTGGTTGGTTGGTTGGTAGATGAGGATATAATCGTTGTCCTCAGTGTTTGGAGAAAGCTTGTAATGAGTGGATGAGTTGTCCATATATGACCAGTTGCACAGAGTACAGTTCCAGTCTCCATCCAAACTGTCAAAATTTGTCATCATGTGGCAAGATGATTCACTTCTTGTTACCACCCGTCCCCTTTTATGAATTTCTGTTCGCTGACTTGTTCTTGACGATGACTGGTGATATTAACCGCTGGATATTAAGAAATATCAATATATCCAGCAATTTATTATATGTATCTGAAAAAAGCTTATTATGTCTGTAAACATCTCTCCTTCTTCTTGCGAGATGGGTCAGATTTTTAAATGCTTTTAGCATTTGCCACAGCTGATATTGTTTTGGAAAAGAGTCTTACAACTCATTGGTTGGCCCTTAGTATTTTTCTTCTGTCAATAACCCTACAGTAACGTAGTCGCTGTTTTATTTTTTACCTCAAGTGATTTTATGTGTTTTTCATAAATTACATTTAACAAGACCGATTTACACCCACCGGAAGTTTTGTTCTTTAAGCTACTCATTAGTTACATAATATTTGCAATCTTCTTAATTTTTTTTATTTTTTTTAACTATAGCTAATTGATGCACCAGGAAACACTTCGCCACCATTGCGTTTTTTATTGATGTACATTTAGGTAAAGAATACAAAAGACGTTTTTCTTAATTGAACATATAACTTATTTATTTGCTCAAGAACATTTAAAATGATATACATTTTGTAACTAATGTAATTCAGCTGATTTATTGACATTCCGTTTAGATTTGTTGCTGAAATATTAGAGTTTTTTGTTTGGGTTTCAACATTCGTCAATCGGTGAAAAATTACGTCGTCGTCGTGATCATACAATGGCCATTAACAAAATGCATTAGTTTACAATTTTTCATCTAGATCAGTTTTACAGCGTGAATTGTATTGATAGTAATTAGGTTACATTGATGTTGCTTCTTACCGAAAAGACATAAATCCATGCAATAACAATAAATAAATAAATCACTAAATAATGCATTTTTTTTTTTCATTCTCAAATAAAAGTTGGTTAACAGTGCTGTATTGGTTTCCAAACGTAAGCGTTATCGTGTGTTTCTAATGGAAATTTACCTCAGGAAGCACTTTGTGTGCAAAACATAGATCATGTTATTTGTACTTGTTATAACTGGATTCAGGGGACTGTAAGTCTCCAATATGTTCTCTGATTGGTAGTCAGTGTTTCACAAATTTGTAAAAACGTTCTGCTCGATCCCTTAATATACTAGTACTCAAAGGAAAAAGAAACTCTGCATCTGTATGTAAAATTCGGCAGCTCGTTTTTAAATTAAAATTTTTACGGAAGGTTTAGTCAACGAACCCTTACAGGTTTTTGTCAAAATCTTATTTTTTAAAATCACAGTTTCAAGATTCGAAAAACCACCTTTATACCCCATGAACGACAAATCAACATTTTGACACAAATAACGATGTATGGACATTAATTGATGGACCTTTCATCAAATTCCATTAAGATTTAAAAAAAAATAACATGTCAAGAAGGTCGTTTTGTGAATTCACTTTTTACACGCTCCTTCAATTTTGCTCCTAAGGTTAACGAGTATCAAGTAAAAGAAATTCGAAGATACCAGTAATCGTTAAGTCAGAAGACTGACAAGACCATGGGCAACAAAATGAAACGAAAGACAAACATTAAACAGACAACACTACACTGGAAACCGAAGCTGGAGTAACACGAATCCTAGGGTGAGGTCAGGTTCTCCGGAAGGGTAAGAAGGGTAAGCAGCTTCTGATCCAAAATTAATGTATTTTTTTCTTTTGACATTTCAAATGATTAAAATCTCTAATTTCTCAACAATTGTATATCTATATTTTTAGATTCATTTAATAATTACCGAACAATGTATGCAGAGTTTCTTTTTTCCGTTAGTATACCTTGATTTGCCTGTGTTGTACCTTAACCTTTTCATACATTTTAATTCCTTCAGCATTGGCATTTAGCGTACCCGATGAAGGTTATTCTACAAAAGTATTTCACATGATTTTAAATTCGCATCTTTAATTTTTAATTTCTGTGAGTGGCCATGTCAGTAAATGAGAAATCTGAAAAAAATTGCAATTGGTCATCAAAATGCCGCCTTTACAAAACCAAACAAAAACATAGTGTCGGGAATAAAAGATATAAAACTAATTTCCAGCATTACTAGGATATATTGACTACCAGATCTGTTGATTCATGGCCGATATTGTAGTGACAAATATCAAATTAATATTTTCCATGGTCCTTTTTTACTCTTACATTGTATCTCTTATAAAACATACAAAGTATGCACCAAAGAGCATAAAGAAAGGAGAGATAACTCTTACAACAGCGAACAATACATGAAATTTTGGAAGATTTTACTTTTCCCGTTTTAAGGAACATTATAGATCAAACCATTAGGTTCACATGACATGGCAGCACTGATTTTAAGCAGACTTTTTACCATGAATTCGAAAAGTATTGAACTAAGTAGTTGTTCCTACCATCGATTTTGGTTTCCTATTTCGGTTTGTTTAGATTTAAGTACTTCTTTTGCTATGTTTGGAACTCGGACATCATATGTTTGCTTCTCATGCTATTGGTGTTAGGGTATTTTAACACCACGTTTCTTAAAAAAACTGTACCTAAATCTGTTATGCATCTTTATTGCATATATAGTCTTGGCAGCTATTAAAATGCAGATGCGTAACTGATACGAAACATTTTGCTTTTGACATATTCATGGCAGTTCGTTTTTTTCTTATTGACCTTTATATCTGTATTGAGGATATCAGTGTATAACGTATAAAAATATTTCATATATCTGTATCTGTTTATTTTGTGTTAGACAAAATTTGTTTCTCAATATCAAAAGCCTTTACTTTCTTCTGAACAACCGCAGCCCTGGTAACTGACATTATTCAGATTCAAGATTATGGTCAGTAAAACGAAACATAAGACAAAACATCAGTACTCAAAATATTTCACAGAATACTAAAACTTCAATAAAACGATACCTATGATAACGAAGGGGAGATAAGTTGTTTCGGAAGGGTAAGTAACTCCTGTTTCACAATTTGTATCTGTCGTGTACGTAATGTTGGTATTGACTGACAATCAGTATATGTCGCAACTGGTATGGGAAAGAAGCGAAGTAACGAGAGTTGAAAATAGTTTACCAATAATGCATAAGAATGATGAATTTTGGTGTGCTTTATGCGAATTTTAAGGTGTAACTCTCATCTGTGGTATTAGAACTACAGATGTCTGTTGTCATTTGTAAAATTGATATTTTGTTACGGACAATCAGGTCATGATGGCGACTGAAAGTGATGGCATTATCATATTCCCCAGATTTCCTTGGATTTATAACTTTAGGTCATCTTTGTTTTAATTTACTAAATTAAGACGATAAATTTACCTCCTGAGACAGAAAATTCGTTTTTTCCTTTTGAGACATATTACAAATGAAGTAGTAATTTTAAATTTTATACAATTATAGAACAATATACAAAATAAATATAATACATTTTTATTTTCCATCGAAATTTGTTATTTCTTATACAGAATGACATTTTTTCACAAAAAGTTGTAAAAATACGAGAGTTAACGTCTTTTAGTTTTGATACATAATTCTTCTGTATAAGTTGGCTTTTTATGGCTTATATTTTCTGTTCCAAGCTATTGCAAAATTAAGCTGTTCGTAGTTTTTATTTAAGAAAACACTTTTCGCCATGAACTAATGGGTTATGAGAAGGGGATTTGAACTAGCCTTTATGATAAAATTTGTTGTTACATCCTAGTCAACATTGAAAGAGCATCATTGATCCAAGAACATTTTTAAAGTACATGTATTTTAAAGTGACTGTCTAGTTGAATTTAGAACTCTCAAAAGGGAAGCGATCATTGACGTAACATTAATAATTATATGTGCTATTACAAAAGTATATTTTGTATTTTTGATTAATAAACTTCCCACATATATCGTAACGTAAAAACCTCATTTTTAGCTCACCTGGCCGAAGGCCATATGAGCTATTGCCGTCACTTGGCGTCCGTCGTCGTCGTCGTTAACATTTTGAAGAAAATCTTCTTCTCTGAAACTACTGTATGGATTTGGATGAAATTTCGTATGATTGTTCCTTAGGTTATTCTGCACAAAGTTTGGGCTTCGATTTTTGATCCGTTGAAAAACATGGCTGCCGTTACTAAAAAAATAACATAGCGCTCTGACCGAGGATTTTCGCATATATCTCAAAAATCATTAACTTAAGCCAAATTCTGACACAAAGGTAAAAGTGTTTAGCATGATGAAATCTATCTGTCGTGAAATTTTTGTGGAAATCCCTTATATCTTTTAGGAGTTATGGCCCTTTTACACCTTTTTTAGCTAATTTTGAAGTTAAATTTAAAAAAAGTCTTTTTCTCTGAAACTACTGAATGGATTATGATGAAACTTTGTATGATTGTTCCATATGGTATTCTGCACAATGTTCAGGTTTTGATTTTGGATCCATTGAAAAACATGGCTACCGTTACTAAAAATAGAACATAGGGGTCTCATTTAAGATTTTCGCATATATCTCAAAAACCGTTAACTTTAGCCAAATTCGGACGAAGTAAAAGTGTGATGAAATCTATCTGTGGTGAAATTTTTGTGGAAATCCCTTATCTCTTGTAGGAGTTATGGTCCTTTTTATCTGTTTTTAGCTAATTTTAAATTTGACGTTTTAAAAATCTTCTTCTCTGAAACTACTGAATGAATTTAAATGAAACTTTGTATAATTGTTCCTTAGGGTTTTCTGCACAAAGTTTATGCTTCTATTTTGGATCCTTGAAAAACATGACTGCCGTTACTAAAGATAAAACATAGGGGTCCTACAGAAGATTTTGCATATATCCCAAAACCATTAACTTTAGCCAAATTCTGACATAGGGTAAAAGTGCTCAGCATAATGAAATCCACCATAAGGAAATTCCTTAAATCTTGTTGGAGTTATTGCCCTTTTTTGGATGTTTTTTTAGCAAATTTTGAAGTAACAGTTTAAAAAATCTTCTCCTCTGAAACTACTGAATGGATTTAGATGTAGCTTTGTATGATTGTTTCTTAGGGTATTCTGCACAAAGTTTAAATACAAAACTGTTTTCAAGTAAACTTTGAGACAGGTGAGCGATTACAGGCTCCTAGGAGCCTCTAGTAAAGTTTTACCATGGAAAAGCATTTCTACGTTATTAAATCATCTTATCAACGTTTGCTTTATTTCATTCGTAAGGTTTTTTATGTTAGGTTGGTTGGGGTCAATACATAGCGTTTGTTATAAATTGCATCACCATTACAAATTTTACCAACTTGTTTGTCCACTTACTATTATTTTACCACATGTTTTAAACTCGGGTAGAGTATAGATAATTCCTATTTTTCGATAATATAATAATTTATTGCATGTCCCAATTCTTCTGTCAAAATATATTGTTACGTCGTTGTTTTTATTTCTTTTTTATTGTGTTCTCACAAGCTCAGTAATGCTATTTCTCGCTCGATGTTCTCCGGGTGTTTTGTTCTTTTAAATATTAATCCCATGCAGTTACATCTTTGTAATCTATTTGAGCTAGCTAATTTATTATTCAGCAAACACCTAATTTTTAGCTACGATTGCAATTGATTTTATTAATGTACGTTTAAATAAACATAAGGAAGACGTTTTACTTAATTGACTCATTATTTAAATGGTCCAAGAACTTTAAAAGTTATACAAAAATCGTTATTCGGCTAATACATTGACGTTCCGATTTGGTTTGTTGCTGAAATGTTTGAGTTTTTGTTAGATTTTCAACATTTGTCAATCGGTGGGATACAACATAGTCCAGGTGATCTATTGCAAGAAGTATATGATCATTTAAACAATGCATTTTTATAAGATGAGTTTCACAGTTTGGATAATGTTGATAGTAATGGGGTTACACAGGTTTTGTTTCTCACTAAATGCATCAACCTTTGTAGAAAGGTGAATACTAAATGTATCCTTTAATGTATCGAAAAAAGTGTTTGATTTTATTACTGTTTTGTCACACCACTGTTCCAGATTAGGGGGGGGGGGGGTTTGAGCGGCACACATACTGGTTTAAACCCGTCATATACTTAATGTACCTGTCCCAAGCCAGGAACCAGTAGTCAGGTCGTTGTTTTCGTTTTAATAGTCATTATTTGTAATCCGTTCACAGATTTTTTCAATAGATTAGATCGACTGTCGCATTTAATGAATAATTTCTATATATTTTTAAGGGCCTTTCACAGCTCTTTTTTATGTTATTGACTATAGTTCATTATTGAAGACAGGAATAGGACATGTAGAAGTTTAATTTCGAATGTTATTTGGTGGATGGCTGTCTCATGGAAAATCATGCCACATCTCCTAATTTTATATTTGACTGTTGTGTAATGGTTTCTCAACGTTTGATATCATGTTTACCGATAAATTTTAATTGATAATAGGCGAAAGTCTATAAACGCTATTGACAAAATTAAATACAGTATTTCCTTTTTTTAAAGACACATTAGATTTATTGAGGAAATTTATTCAAGAATATTTGTCATACGTTTTTATGACAATACGACTGCTGATGTACTGGTATTTGCACTTACCTGTTTATGCAAAATAGTTATGTTCCATGTTTTTTTTTTACTTTTTTCCAAAAACAAACGGTGAATTTTGAGAAAGGCAGATAACTTTAATAATAACATGTGAATTTTAATTTTTTACCCACCTGGCAAACGACCAAATGAGCTTTTGTTTCTAATTTGCTGATAAATAAAAAATGTTCTCCTCTGAAACCGCTTGGCAAAATAGAAAAAATATTTTAAAGGAAGTATCTATGCAAGATCCTTTACAAGTCTGCTTATTTTTTCGCTTATTTTTCACGTTCGGACAAAAACATTGTACGGACTATTCTTATTGTTAAAGGCCTAGTGAAAACCTCTAGATTTGTAAATTTCCTCTATTTTTCTTATGGTTGGAGTGCAGTCTCTCTTACATTTACCCCAAATCTTTTCATCTTCATAGTAAAATTATAAATGGTAAAATATATATTTACATAAATGAGGGTGAATATCATATCTCCAAAGTATTTTTAATACTGAAAACACTATTTCTTAAGTTTCGTTTCTCATACTGTCAAATTTCTTGTTCTGCATAAATCAACAATGACATCGAAACTGATACGGGAAAACCCGTTGTTAAACATTCAATACACTCAGATACTGACACGTCAGTACTTTAAGATTCCTCTTGAGTTATAAAAACAACCGAACCTTTACACGCTATTTTTATCAGTCATTTTTTTATTATAATAACTTTGCACCTGTTTTAAATTTAAATTGAATGTCATAATACGCCACAAATAAAGAGTAACGCCAAGGATGTAGATGTATCAATTTCTTCTGCAAACTTGCGTTTCATTTACCAAAAAACGCAACAATGGCAGGTCACCTGGAACAAATGACATTTAGTTGTCAATGAAAAAAAAATTGATGCCGTTATATATACACAGGTTGTGAATCACGCTAAATTGTGTAGGTTTTCAATTTATCTAAAGTCAAAAGTTCAACTGTGGTTAATTAAAATTAAATCAGACTGAATGATTGCCAGTAAGAAAGCAATATCAATTAAAATCGTCCACCATTAAAACATGAAGACGACACTACACCTACAACAAAAAGTAAAAACATCTAGCATGTCAATTGTCTTGTAAACCAATTGAGGTCTTTCACATCTTTAAAGTCATGACTAAGTTTTGTTTTCCGACATTTGTTTTGTACAACCTTTCCTTATGCAACAACCTTACTTTATTTTACACTTTGAAAGTTTTAACTCGTTTACCTCTTACAGGCCGTTTGTTTGGAAGGAGGACATCAATATTCATGATCTACATCTAAAGACCTTTCATTAGATATATTACAAAGCTACCTTCTTTAGTATATAAATATTTGCACTTATTTGCACTTGTTATCCCACCCAACACTTTTTTGGGGATGAAACATTGATATGTCGAACGTAGTCATCAAGCCCTTTCATTTGTTATGCAAGAACACTACCTTCTAAGAACTTTGAATTTTTGCACTTAATGACCCTACATTTCTTTCATGTATGATAATTGGGGTTTAAAACTTTGATTTTTCAAACCTTTAAAATGATAAATCACATGACCCACTTCGACAAAGTTGAAAAAATGATGCAATACCAATTCTGTAAATATAACTTATGAAATCTATATAACCATTGTTAAAACGTGAAAATCTCAAGTCTCTGTAGAGTCATTGCTTTTTAATTTTTCTCCTTGATTCTTTGTAAACATATTGTTTATGATTAGATTGTTAATGTGAAGTAAAAAATTTGAGTATAACTAGTGTTAATTAGGCAACATATACCCCTCCGCTTGAAAATTTAAAACATCAATGAATCGAAAACAAAATAAGATATCTAAAAAATTGTATCATTATTTGTAGAACATGGACAACACATAATGATACAAGTTGGGCAACTCTGTTGCTCATATTGGGCACAATGAATCACCAAATATATGATGCAATACCTAACTTGAGAACCGGAAGTCATAGAGACATGGGACTAAGGTCAATCAATCAGGTACGCCGTGAACTTGAAAGGATCAAAAAGTCAAGGTCATAAAACTTTTTCAAGGTCACGAAACAAATTTCATGAAAATTTAAATCGTTATAACCTTTGAACAAACAGACGGACAATTGGTCATGATATCTTCAAAATTGAGCAGGGGGGATCATTTTGATAAATCGTCATTTAAGGGGCAATAACTCCTAAAAGGGATGATGAAATCCAATATGGCTTCATTCTGTTAATGGTCTTATTGAGGTCTATCAATGGTCCAAGTTTGGTGATGATATCCGTAAATATGACGACGCGGCACTCAGTAAAATGCTGGAAGAAAAAGAAAAAGAAAAAAAACATAAGAAAAATAATAAGGTCTTTCAACCACTACGTGAAAGACCTTAACTATTGTAGTCATTTTAATTTCTTAAATACATGTTTACCTATTTATGGAATCCAAGACTTTGTTCCTATTGTTTTCGTTTTATCTTTAAGTTTGTATCAAACTTGTCTTGTCTCTTTGGACTATGCACTTCCGATCTCAAACATTGTTATTCTACACATCAGCTTATGAGCTATTTGCTATTATATATGACCATTAAAAACTTCAAACGATTTTACAAGGTTTTAAGATATTGATCACAGTGGCAATTATAGCTTTAAAACATCTGTGCCAATAAAATTGAAAAAAAAAATTTAAAAATATTTTAGTTGAAAACGTAGCACGTACACATACAAGTTATTTTAAAACAAAAACGAGAGTAAACTTAAATGAAGATCTTTATAGATTATCTTATATCTTCTTTTCTGTCTTCGGAAATATCCGTAAATGTTAATCGAATAAACATGGCAAACGATAATATGTTTATTCCTGGTTTACCATTTGATTTCAGTCACAAAATCTTCCTTATGACAACAAGGAATAATAGAATCAAATATATGTTTTTTTCATATCGTAATTGCCTTTGATCATTAGATAACGATAGTGGGCACATTCTATTTTGATTGAAAATAACCTGAAGGTTATAAATATTATAAGCAGAGTATCTAACTTAACGTATCTAACTAAGCACCCGAACTCACCCTGGTTTTTGTAGGGTTCGTGTTACTCCAGCTCGTACCTGAACCCACCCTGGTTTTTGTAGAGTTCATGTTACTCCAGATATAGATTTAAGTGTAGTGTTGTGTGTTCTATGTAAAATGTAGGCACCACCCCTCCCTTTTTAGTGTATAAACAACTGTTTAATTCTTAGATCCAAATCTGAAAAAGGAACGGATTCTTGTAGAAGCATGACGTAATTCTAATTTTAGAAAAAAGTTAAAGTAATAATGATCAGTTCAATAGTTATTGCGCCTATCGTTAACAAATTATCCAAAGATTTTATGACAAACATTTCGCAGGTGTACACCGTCTGAGTTATTGATAAGAAAAAGTAGGTTTTGGTTTGTAATTCAAAGGGATATCAAAATAGAAGAAGAATTCGACCATTTTTTACCCAAGAAAACCATGCAGTTATACAAGTAGGCACACTGACTTCGCCATTCATAGGATAAATGTTATTTTAGAGAAAAAAGGACAATGGTCTTTTATTTGCAATCATTTTATCTTTTAAAAAGTTTTAATATCTTTTATTTACAATAATTTTTTGTCTGTTAATTTAATTTTGTATTGTTTTTAATTATTATACCTTAAATTTATCAATACATTGTACTATAAATAATTGGTGAAGGCTTCATTTAAACCATCAAAGGATTTCTTTTTTTTTTTTTTGGTTTTATTAAATAGTAGGCTCATTGTTTACTGAATCTTCTTCACTCGCAACACCAAATTTAGGATTTCAAGGTAACCTAAATGGCAACATTTGGCAACTATTCAATCAGTTCCTGACTTACAAACGTTTTTATGAAAATTTATCACAGTGAACGTTAAATACCAATTAAAGAGATCATAGTTAGAAGCAGTTTTTAACATTTCAAAAAATATACATGATTTTTCAAAATTTTGAAACCAACAAGCTATAAAATAAATCCAAAGAGGGTATACTTTTAATAATAGTAAACATTGACTTTTGATATTGATATTTTTTCTTGTCGTGATATAATTTTTTTCTGTGTGTTTTTGCCTTATAGACCTATACACGCTTTTCTACTGATTTTCCCCGTCTGGACCCTTTGGTTTTTCTCATGCTTTCTCTTAAACACATATCGATTGCCCAAACATGACAATTATTTCAATTAGTTAAGTTTGAATTTTTTTTAACATTTCATATGCATCGATATTTGCTTAAAAGTTTGTTAACAGTTATATAATTTATAAAGTCATTGGTTACAGGTGGAACGAACAAATAAAAAGAAAAGAAATACATTTATGTTATATTATACTAATTTCTACTCCAATGTATGTAAAGTTAACGAACATTTGGCTGTTAACCTTCAGTGTAATTTAATTTCCCCAAAACATACACATTTTTATTACTACAAAGGTATAGAGAAGTTAAAACCCACAGGCATGCGCCCTGGGTCTAGAAAGTCCAGCTGACCCAACAAGAGAAAGGCAAAGCAAAAACTGTAAGGTCGGATTTGTGCATATGATTGATATTTCCTTTATTCACTGTACACCACTAGTAACATCCTTGCTGTCATCTCTATGTTCGATGTTGACAAATCTGTTATAAGTTGATTTAACAACGAGTGGGAACTCTGTCAACGTATAATAGAAATTCCTATTGAACCTTTTTATAGTTTTTTTTCATTATAATTACTCCATTAAGAAAATTTATTGTATAAGGTTTATTCCACCAGGAACAAATGTTACAATAAACGTTTCCAAGAAACTTATATCATTTAAGATTTCTTTTTTTTTGAGAAACTACCTGTTATGGAGGAACTTCTGTAACATGACAACTCTGTATCGATTGTTATTCATTACATGATGAAAATAAACGAGCCATGACTAGAGAATTATTATTTTTATACGACCGCAAAAAAATGCGGTCGTATTATGGTATGGCGCTGCTGTCGGCGTCGTCGGTGTTGTCGCCGTCGTCGTCGGCGTTGGCGTCTGTAGACAGGTAGGTTTTCGCACGATAACTTTTGTTCTAGTTTACCAATCCTTTTAATATTTTAGGACATTGATATTTGGTACTGGATAAAGGTTGGTATCGATTTTTGGTGATCTAGCCACATCGGTTTTCTAAGGAGGGGGCAGAAGGGGATTTTTCTTTATTTGGATGCAAATTCTCTATTTCTTGTCCAATGTTAATGGGTGTTTTTTCTTTGTATTTCCATGAAAATGTCAACATAAAAGGCCACAAGCATCATGACCTATCTCTTACTGATATTGAGATATAAGGGGTCCTAAAATGGCCACGCCCTAATTTTTGAAACTTTTTTATTTCTCATCGGATTTTGATGGGGTTTTTTTGCAAATGATTCCTTATGAAAAATGCAATAAAAGTTACTCCAAGCATTTTTTTGTAAAATGTACCGTTTTTT
>JARWCS010160459.1:0-14363 GCA_034783895.1 Geukensia demissa | reverse complement strand
CGGTGGACCTTTTTCGCCTCGTATAATAGAGAGTTCCAAATCTATTGTTCTATTTTAAGTAGATATCGGCCTGAAATACAGGTGTTTTCAAATAGAAAAAGGGGGATATGGAGTAATTTTGTTGGGGACAGTACTAATACTTTAGTACCTTCTTCTGTATAACTGGCTCTAGAAGACAACCAGGATGGTGTATAATCTCCCCTGGATGTCTTACTCCTTGGTGTTCCTTGACCAGAGGGCGCTGATGAATGTCGAGGTCGACCGAGCAATGACAAATGATGCACTGGCATGACAGTTGGAGGGGTTGGAGCTAAGGACAATGATGCTGAACTTTCTTTAGTGGTGATTAGTAACCCTGCACAGCTAGCTGCCTTCTTCATCCCATGCAGGTCATCTTCTCCTAAACTTAAACTCCTCAGTTCAACAGACTTAGCTGGTCTCAAGCTACTTATTCCTTCTAATTTGTCGTAAAAATCAGTAAATTGATGTCTATCTGACAAAGAATTATTATCATTGTTGTCTGGCTTCTTTTCTTCAGTTTTTATGCATTTTGCAAAAACACTGTGTGATTCATCACTTTCACTAGGCAGGGGAGATAAGCCATCTTCCTGCTCACTGGCCAAGGGAGATAAACCCTCATCTTTGCTGCTCTGTGATCTAGGGGAGATAACTTTCTGTTCCTCTGTTGACATCAATGTACATGAAGCATAGGTGACCGTAGTGTCAGCCTCTTTCTTGCTAGTGTCAATGACTTCCATAGAGGATGGAGTATTTTCTCTGCTTAGTTCGACCAATGCATTAGTCAAGGCTTTTGTTAAGGAAGCATACATTTTATTGGTAGCAACAAAATAAAAATCTTCTTCCTTTATAAGCTTATACTTTTTTAACTGCAGTCTTTCAAATTCCTGGAAAAAATAGAATGAATTGATGCACTAAGTAATAATAAAAGTCCTCATTAAGCCTTAGTTTTTGTTTTTGCAATCTTTTAAACTACTGTCTTTAAACCCTACTTAGTAGAATGGCTTTTGGCAATTTCAAACCTTTATGGTAGAAATATTTTACAATTTTTTTGTAAGGAAGTAGAACCTAGGTAGTTGTTCAATACATGATTACATCATAAAAATTAAAGTACTGTCATCACTAGATACTTTTCAGGCACAGAAAAACTGTTTTAGGTGAGGAATTTCGCATTGTAACTTTTTTGCCTTCTAAAATACTAAATTTTCAAAATGAAATGATATTTACTATCTACTTGTATAAATTTTTGCATTAAGATGAGAAAGAAACTTCTCATACCCCCAACTTCAAAACAACACATTTTAATGAGAAATCTCAAACTTTTGGACTTGCAGAAGTAATCATGTTATGTGTATACCTCTTTGAATTTTGGCAAGCTTTTGTCAACTCCATAGACAAAGTGCAGAGGAATAGTTTCATAAGAACAATTTGGTTTTCCTTTCTCAGCTGAGGCACCGATATGTTCCGTCACAAACTCTAATGTATCAGTTTGGATAGACTGTAGTTGTCTCAGTGAAGATGCTATCTCATCTTTAAGTAACCACTCCAACTACAAAAGAAGACGAACCAGAAAATAAAGTATGATTTGTCTTTTGTCACTCCTAAAGTAAGAGTCTTCCAGGAATGGAAGAGGAATGCTAACCCCTGAATTTGGTCCTAAATTAAAATTTTAATGTTGCAACTGAAACAACCTGATTTGAATACTCGAATAAATACTTGATAGAGGAAAACTAGAAAATTCAACAAGTTTGTCCTATGAAAGCCCAGTAAAAGACATGTTCACAATAAAATCAATGACATTTTTGTAACACAATTTGTTTATCCCTTGCTTTTATCCATCAATTATTTTACTAGGAACACTTTGAAATTGGCAAAATTTTTATGTCAAAAAGTGGCCTTATTGTACTGTGTCCTTTACCAAAGATTGGGTTGCTATATTCAGGTAAATTTGTGTCCTTAACATATATATTTTATACCCGATATTTTTGACATAGAGAAAATGTGTCCATGCATCAAGGATGCCCAATCTGGCAAACAAGAAATAGACTTCTGACCGACCTGAAAAGAGAGATGTGGTAAAACTCACCCTGATAATGATTCAGACCAAATAACAAATCAATCTGACATATACAAGCCTAAAAATCTTTTGACCAAAACTGACAGATGTATGGGCATACGTACATATGAACAATATAAAACTTAATGTACCTGTTGCCTTAAGGTGGGGCATAACAAATAATGACCATGAATTAAATTGACAACAAAGTTAACTGAATTAGATGTATATGGTGTTCATTGTCCCAATACATCACCTTGCAATGTTTCATGGCGCTTTCTTGTATAGTTTCTTAATTCTAAAAACTTGGTGTAGCATGGACATGGACAGATGTGAGTGCCAAGGAAATCCTTGTTTAAATTGCAAAGGTGAGTTAAAATAGATAAAATCAACAAATTACTTAGTAATATTCAGCAAACCACTGTTCAGGTTAAAACTTTTTACTGTTATTGAGTAAAATAAATTACCTCCTCTTTGCATTTAGTAACAGCCAGGTGTTGTTGTCTTGGGAGATGTTTGATGGGGTCCACACAGGGATTCTTTAAGCTTCTGTAAAATAGATATACAAGTAACATGAATTTAATTTACCATAATGCAGATTTCTCTGATTGCTGCTCTTCTGAAACTATAAACAAGGGTAAACAATCCTTATCAAATTGCTCTTTTTCCATGCAAAATTATTATCTAAATGATTAGACTCTATATATGTATAAAAAAGAAAAGATATGAAATAAATGTCAAGTGCATTTCATCACATCCACACATGAGACATGAAAAATCTCCCACACACCTCATGCCCTCCCCCTCCCCAAAACAAAATCAAAAGCTGTTTGAGTGTTTGACTCTTTGAATACAGTGAAGCCAACAATGTTGTCATGGAAGCATGCACCTCTTATATTTGTACTTTGTTGGGTAATGAAGTCAAATGACTGCTTTTATGCAAATATGCCGACATTCATGCAACACACACTGAAAATGTAATTATGAACTGGTATGAAATATTTTATTTCAGTTTAACGACTCTACTGCTGTATTTAAAATAAGAACTTTAAGGAAAAATACTGGCTTCTTACTTATGTAAAACAGCACATTTTCTATGAAGGAATGTCCAAAAATTAAGTATATGTATAGGGGGAATTTTGATTGAGGATATTTCTTTCTGTGATTGTCATCTTTAAAATCTCCCATTATAAGTTATTAAAATTTCATGTAGGGTTTTTTATGTGTAAAACAAAATGTTCCCCCATCCTCATCCATATACATATCTCTGGAACAGCCATAAATGAACAAAGTGAAGTTATTTCACCAGCATTCTTTCTGTATACCCCAACTTGGGCCAATACATACCCTATGTCTGTTGAGCTGGCCACTTCGACATGATCATCTCTAGGTGACAAAGGGGGACTAGCTGTACTACCACTACTGGTATTTGACAGCATTCTCATAAAGGATATTTTCTGTTCTTCCTCAATATCAGTTGCCATGGTAACACAGTTTATGTCAAAGGTCACTTTAAGGTCAGCAAGGTTAACCTCCATGTCTACTTCTGTTTCATTGACAATTTCATCTAAAAATTTAGAAGAAAAACAATTATTTTGTTGAAAATCAAGCTTGAATAAATAATTAAAACATAATTAATGATGTTCTGTATTTTCTGCATTTAGTATTTCATTTACAAAAAATAATTTGAATTTCATTGAACTGATTGACTTTCAATACACACCACATGTTTGAAATTGCCAAAAGAGAGGGAAAAAAGAAATCTGTAAGCCAATGTCCACACACTCCACCTTTAAGTCCAGAACAAAATATCCACACACTCCACCTTTAAGTCCAGAACAAAATATCCACACATTACGCCTTTAAGTCCAGAACAAAATATCCACACACTCCACCTATATGTCCAGAACAAAATATCCACACACTCCACCTTCAAGTCCAGAACAAAATATCCACACACTCCACCTTTAAGTCCAGAACAAAATGTCCATACACTCCACCTTTAAGTCCAGATTAAAAAATATCCACACACTCCACATTTAAGTCCAGAACAAATTGGAAGTAAATGTCTAATGGATATGAAATGTATCACACAATACAACATACCAAAATAAAGTAGACTTCCAATATTTGCTACAACTATATTTTAAAAAAAAATAATCAAATATTTGTATTATTTGGAAAATTTTAAGTCCACAACAGACAGGAAGTGGATGTTTAATGAAAATGAATATTCATCCAACAATACAACATACCACAAGAAAGACAGAAGCTTTCAACTACAACAAAACATGGAAATAGTACAAAATATTTGTATATATATGGAAAATTACAAGTCCACTGCAAACAGGAAGTGGGGGTCAGATAAATCTGAAAACTCATCCAATGTTACAACACACCAATACAGAGCTAGATTTCTTAAATCAACAAGCTGTGATTTATAGCACCAAAATGATACTTCATATAAATACATGTATATGGAAAGTTCAAGTCCATGGCAAATAGGAACAGGATGTCTGATGAATTGGAGGTGGGGTATTATTAATACACCTTGACAAGGGATCAGTACTTTGAGAGTAGCAGGAACCTTGTCAAGTTTATTTTTATAGGCACAACAGCAGATAGGGAATAAGACAGTCAATAAACAGAACAAGTAAAAAAAGACAAGTAAGGCAAAGTAAATAGAAACCTAGACAGGGAATTTGAATGAGACTGAAACTGGGTCCAATCTTTCTTAACAAAATATATAGCAAAGGTGAGGGTATTACAACTAATACAAACCTAGACAGGGAATCAGTCCTTTGACAGTGACTGGAACCTGGTCCAGTCTATTTTTAACAGTACAAGTAAAGAAAACAAAGAGGGGAATGTTAACAGAGTCCTTCTCATCTTCATCAATATCTTCTTCTGTGTACGAGTCCTCAGAGTCCAGCTGGGAGGTTGTTGAAAGAACATCTGGACCTGTATTTTTTCTACCGACCACGACAAAATCTTCATCTTCCGAGAAAATCAAATCATCATATTCTGTACGACTCAGGTCTGAAATTATGAAACAAATAAAATGAATCAACCAGCTCATTAAATTGTTCTTTTGTTCAAAATTATTTCAGGCCTCTGAATAAACTTTATGAGCTTTAATTCATTTGTTAACCAGATAAAGCCTCACAAACTTTCCCTGAAGTTATTTAAATTGCAGTGTCATGTAAGTTCCCTATCATCTTTTCCTTTTTATACTGCAGAGTTTAAGGATGAATAAAATGGATCCATGGTTTGGATACTATCCATCTATCATGCTGATGTTGGTAAAACATTTACTATTGGGACTAACATGGGCATGTTATTTTTAGCACATCTAATGGAGGATTCCACACTGTTGAAGACCTTGTGGGTTTACATTTTCCTAGCTTTACACTAAGATGTGGTGCAGTTACCTTGAAACTTCAATATCTTTTCATTTCAATATTTATTTTTTTTTATTTTAAGTCAGCTGTATAATTTAATGAATCACTTAAATTAAATGTAAATACATGGTTGTCAGCAATTTTTAAGTTCAGGAACTTGAACTACATGTACATGCAAAAAATTATATCAGACTAGAATCATATTGTTAAATATTTGAACTGACCTATGGCTGCTGTGTCTGATTGGTTTCTGTCATCTGATTCCTCTCCCTATTAAATAAAATATTTTGTTATTTTATTATTTTCTTGCATGAATTCAGAGTGTTGCTTTTGTGTTCAACATTGGAAAAAAGTGCAACTTTTAATAGTATAATTAGATAAAACAATTTTGGTGCTAAATAACAGTTCTATTTCACTAATCAAATTCTGATTCTGCTAGTATTTTGGCAATAATGCAGACACATGCAACAATAAAACTGACTAAAAAGGTAAGATATAAATATGGTGTGTCTAGGCATAACAGGTATAACAGTTTGTTTAGAAATGGACTTGAGTGTGAAAAAAATACAGTCACTCAACCATGAAAATGAGGTCAAGGTTAAATGTCATAAGCAGACTGGCAAGTACTCACTAAGATCTAACTATAGACCAAATATGGTGGGTCAATGTACAACAGTTGCTAAGAAATGGACTTGAATGTGAAAACTTGTCATGAACTTTACAAAGTCACTCATCAATGAAAATGAGGTCATGGTCAAATGGCACATAAAAGACTGACAAGAACCAACAACTAAATATAATGAGGCTAGGTATGACAGTTGTTGAGAAATGGACTTGAATGTAAAACTGTGGCAGATTTTCAAATTTAAAAAAAAGTTAGTGAACCATGAAAATGAGGTCAAGGTCAAATGAAGTATAACTGGTCCGCAAGTTTATATCATGAACTATCTGCACAACAAATTTGGTTAACTTGGGTCAAACAGTTTAAGAGATATAAAGCTTATAAAAAGAGTTTACATCATGCTGCCACTTCCATTGGCAAGTAACATCTTAGTCTCGCTTCTGTGACTAAAAGTCGCAGGGCAGACAAAAAATAACCTCTAAAACTAGCAATTGATCCTGACCATCAACAATAATCAAGGCCGGAAATTGTTGGTATGGATATATTTAAAGCTGTAAATCAAGATAAAAATTAATTGATTTTGACATCATATGCTCACAGAATTGGACGAGGTTAAACAAAATAAGTTTAAGTTCCTTTTCGAAATAACAAGTAAGTTTAATAATTCAAGCTGACAAAACTTTGTAAATATTTCATAATAAAGTTAAATTTTAGCGTGTTCATAACCCTCAAATATTGAATTTAACCAGATGTATGCTTATGTTCTGTTCTGTATATATATTCTAAGAAAGTTCAAATAACATACAGACAAACTTTGTAATGTTGGTACAGGACTGTATATATAGTAGTCAGGATTAGAAGGTACTTGTTTAAACCATTTCTGTACGATGTCGAGGAATTTCTTCTTGACAACAGTATGAGAACCTGCTGTAAATTCACAAGGATGGTTCAAAGTCACCCTCAGTTTAGCTGTTGCATTTGGTAGCTGCAATGAACTAGGAATATTTTCTGCTACAGGTGGTGTGTTTCTGTAAAATATTTTAAATAACAGTGTAAATTCACTTTTTAAAACTGGTTTAGGATAATATAAGTACAGTACTTTTCAAAACTTGACAAAACTATATTCTTGAATCTGAAAATTAATTGTAATCATTATGATAAAAAGCCATATACAATATATATAATGTTTAGGAGAAAAAAATAACTATAGGATTTTCACTAAAATTGTGAAGTTATTTGTGAATCCAGGAAAAATCTGCCTACTGAAGTCAAAAAGGAGATCAACTTTACAAGATGATAAAAGATAATTACAATTCTTCTACAAAATCACTAAATCTGACAGACTGCCTGCGGGGACCAATTTCTTCATTCACATCTGTCTCCTCCTCCAGTCGGGAGTTGTCTTTGTTAGTTAGGTTGACCTTGGCAATTTCAGATATCATCTGTAAATGTTGACAGGATGAGAGCAGAAAGGTTGTGATGTCAGTTTCAATGGCCAGGGATTCCTCACAAATGTTGTTAATAGCTGCCTCCACATCTTGTTTGTGTACAAACAAGTCTTGTTGCACACTATGGAATACACCTGTTATAAAAGTTGCACACTTAATTACCAGTATTACCCTTGAAAGAACTTACTCATAACTTATATATTACATGTTCCAAGCTACATACATTTCGTTATGTGATGATAACTGAAACTGTTAAGAGCCACATTTCTAAACTCTTAAAATCATAAAACACACCTGACAAAACTGTACAAACTATCTTTCATTTAAATCCATGCTTGTTTCATTTCAGAAGGTTAAATCAACCACATGCTAAGTTTATCTATATTGCATTTATTTTGATACACATAAAAGGTAATACCTAGTGAAAAATTACTTATGATAGTTATTGATGGGTGCAATTTTAAATTATTGAGACTCAATGTTGGGTCATGGCTTCTGTTGGGTGAAAAAGCGATTTGAGGGTGTGAACCATAAAATTGGGGGTTTCTTGACAACCATGTGTGTCTTCTGGCATGCTAGGTTACTGTTTTAGTGTGTCACATATCTCCATGACCAATCCAACATATATTACACTGCTGTTTAAGTAAGACTATTTTTATCACCATAGCAATTACCCTAATCTCATTATTACCCTTTGTCCCTCAATAAAAAATAAACGGGAAATCTCATACCATTGACAAAACAGGAGTAGTACATATCAGTCAAAATACTACATTGCTGTTTCAATGTGGCTTCCACTTCTCCAGACGAACATTCTGTTGATCTACGCTCATGTGACATCCTCATCCAAGACATGTAACTTGCATCATCGGACCCAGGGGTAAATTCTCGTTCGAATGAAGGAACTTTGAACATTGGACTTTTACTAAAACTTTCATCTTTATCGCTTTCACTGAAAGTCAAGTTTTCAAATATGTCTTCTGGAAGTTTAAACGTCCATGGATTTATCAATATGTCTAGAATGTTTGGTAGGTAGCATTCATACGTGTAAAATGGAACTGTATAGTAATGGTTACGTTTCGCTGACAAATTTGGCCTTGGAAGTTTATGGCTTTCTTCATCATTTGTCTTCTCTCCATTTTCTGACATTCTATCTATTACAATATCACTCTCTGCACTCTCTGATGATTCACCATTTTCCAAGTTTGATTTTGTATTGAGAAGTAAGAGGTCGTTGAATGATTCTGGCAATACAGTCACGAACATTCGATTATTATTGTTATTGTAACTACTAACTGCCTTGACGAAACAACACCATCGTGGAACATCAGATGACCGACTAAGGATTTCATCAACAGAAAATGGGAGAGGATTCTCAAAGCTGTCTCTTGGTCGTTGTCTGAGAAGTTCCAAAAAGCGACAACAGTCAGACTTAGATAAAGAGACTTTTTTGTGATAGTTCTCTTTCAGTTTGTCCAACAGTAATTGAAATAAAATGCTGTTTGATCCCTTACTTTCCTGTTCATCTGTGGATGCTGAAATGAGCAAAACAATTACATGGTATAGAACTAAATAGCACAATATTAATATTCAAATTAACTTCAAGAGTTTCTTTCCTATTTGCATAAAAATTAAGATCTCACCAAAAGAAAAAATAGCCATTTCAGAACCCATGATGACTTAATAGGTACAATTATGGCATAACCAAAAAGTCAAATTTGTGCATTTTCTTTATAATTACCGTAACACCTTTTGTAGGAATACTGTATTTTGATTGGTTAAAAGTTGTTGATGGTATTCTTTGATTTTTTGATGTCGGTAACAAAATTGCCACTTTTAATGCTTAGCAGTGTATTTGTAAAGGAATTTCACTTTTTGTGATGGTATTTGCTAAAAGGTTTTTTCCTTATTTACCCTCGTAAGCCCAATGCCCTTTAGTCTTAGTGGTGTATTTGTAAAGGGATTTCACTTTTTTATGGTATCTGTCAAAACGTATTTGCCTTTTTACCCTCGGAGCAAAATCCTGCCAAAAATGCATTCAGAAGTCCTTTATGATCTACTTTGCTTTATGGGAATTATAAATTATAAACAAAACCAAAAACACAAGAGTTCCAATACTACAGTAAACACAACACCATTCGGATGCAGACATATGAATGATATGAATAAGACGTATTGGGTACAATATTTTCATTGTATTTTTTTATTTGCATGTTCACAATTCATTTTAGAATTGATAATCAGTGTAATTTAAAAGATATAATATGTTGGTAGTGCTATTTGCACTAATACCAGTCTTGAGAATCAAATTTCTCTTGCCTATTGGCACTGAAAATATTTCTTCCCTTGCCTGGTATATTTTTGCAAATACCTCTCCCTGCCCTCATATATCTGTTCAAAATATGGTCAATTTGGCTTGTTTTTTAATGTTTTTTTTATATGGAAGTGTAAAGTGCATGCGAGAACCAACTAGATAATTTTCCAGTTTATACATTTAAATGAATTGAACCTCTCGTATAAATATTATGTAGTTCTTGCATGTGCACTAGTAAAAAATTTCTGTCAAAATTGCACATATTGGCCAATTTTTTTCAAAAAGCCATATTTGTTCCATTTTCTAAACTAATACCTTGCATCTACATTAACAAAAATCCTGTTATGATTGATTTTACACCTTGGAAATATTTTAAGCATTCAAGAAAGTTTATTTTTAGGCCAAATAAGGCTCTAAATGCACCTACTCTTTTTACTCAATTATAACTGAAGATCAGCTTGATTTCAGTTTTGCTCTCACATTTTCAGCTGAATAATAATAAAATTCAGCCTTAAATATCTGAAGAGTTGACCTTCTAGCCAAAGATTAACAGGTATGCAGTTACAACCTAAAGATGTTTACTGACTATTTTGGTCATGTTGAATGATTTATAGATTTCATGTTGTTAAAAGTTCCATTCTACCAATTACAGTTTGAGATACACGGCCATCGAGGGCTTAACTCCCATATAAATTCAATTAACAACTTCAGTCATGCTCAATGATTTATAGACTTGTGATGTTTCCTCCTGTGTAAAGTTTCTCTGTAGCTATTATATCTTTTGACATGTCATGATACCAAAGAATGCTCTTTTCCAAAAGCATCCTATGTAAAACTAAATTCGGTTCTGGTGGATATCTAATTCACAGGTTAAATATAGGATTGACACTAACTTATGACTATTTCTTCAATAAAACAAATTATTGGCTAACCCATTTCTGACAAGAAGATTTTCAGTTTTCAGCCAATCTGAATACATTAGTGGCTCAGGTTACTGAATTCTGAGATCTGCAAAAACTTAATAGAGGGAAATCTATGGAACACTCCTGTCAAGTTTGGTTTTAATTACACAAGCAGAAGACTGAAATGTAAAGATTTAACAGACAACGATGATAATGAATGATAAGTAATCTAATGGCACAACTGCATACGACTCTTTACAACAGGTATGCTAATTATCTATCGATAGCATTCCTATGAAAAGCAGATATTGGTAAATCTTTGCACATTAATAACTTAACTGACTGATTATTTTTACAAAGGAACTCTTGATTTGAGGGGTCATTTACAGCTTGCCTTGGTGTGAACTTTTGTCCATTGTTAACAATTTCAATCCTGAATTAATTTTCAAAAATCCTTAGTTTTCCATTCTTTGCAAACTATTGCCAAGAATATATGCAAATTAGTTGCAGAGAATATTTTTGCATCAGATAATAAAACAGTAACTCTGATCACACCTGAAAAATTGGTCATGATGCTGAGTCCTTACAAACATGATTAACTAAGCCACATACTAAGCCAGGAACCTGTAGTCCAATGGATGTAATTATATTTTACTGTAAATCCTTTTGCCAATTTAAAAACAGGATTCCCGAATTTGACTCTTATGTTAAGGGAAGCAACTCTAAACCAGACAAAGCCAGCGATTTCCAATACAACAAACTAAATGCAAAAATTATTTTTTCTTGATCTGAATGATTTTTAGCATTCATCTTTGGTGAAATGGGGTTAACAGAGTAAGACCTTCTATGTGTCCTTTTGTTTTGTTTAACATGTTTATAGATTTCAAATGACACCTTGGCGATTTATAAGGGTTTGGTTGCCAAATCTGACAACTTGTCTTTTTGCCTCATTTTCTTTTGAATTACTTCCCTTTGAATGAAATTTAAAAAAAACGGAAACAAAGTGGGTAATTGGCAAATCACCCATTAATCCACCAATTATTGTTTAATTTGAATGTCATGTTGGGGCTTTTTACAGCTTGCCTTATGTTTTTATTGTCTGTTCTTGCAATATCGGTAGTTTGCAGGGGATGCTTATAGCAGCAGTGGCGCTTAATTCAAGGTATACAGTAATAGTGTCCTTTGGTCAAGCAACTGGTTTGTGTTATAAATATTTGTGATCTTTAAATCTCAAGCTGAACTGCAAAATCCTGTCACAAAATTATGCTAGTTATGGTTTGGTGGGTTTGGAGTCCCAGCTAAAAACTCAACTCAGAGTTTACAACCTCTATGCCTGATAATGTTCTAAGACGTTATAAAATTTGTTAAAATACATGCATTATTTTTGTAGTAATAATTTCAGTTGGACAAGATTTATATCAGTTTTTGTAAAACTTTTGCTATTCTTACATCAAAATTGTGAGAAAAAGTTCTGTGATGTTTTCAGGGCAAGGTGTCAGTTATAATTGAGATATTTGTTGTTGTTTTTGTACTTTATAACTTCTGCATAAACTGTGTCTGTTGTCTGTTTTATAGACTCTCATTGTGTTGTAAGCTTTCGTGTTCTTAGGAAACTTTGGAAGATCAAAAATTTAGTTTAATGAATGCCATGGGCTTGAGAGATTACTAGCTAAATATTGATAAACAAAAAATATATGCTTAATTTTTAAATGTAACAGGGGGGGATGCAAAAAATGCAAAAGAAAATTCTCCTGATCCATTATCAAAAGAAAAAGAATTACCAGAAGAGGTGCAGCCACTGTCTGCAAAATTCACCTTTCCTCAGCATGTCATATTCCACTGTTGGCAAGTTGGCTTGTGCCAAAAGTTTTAATAATACAAAAATAACAGTCTGAGAGTCTTTGGCAAACATACAGATACATGATGATAGGACAGACAGTACCTAGGACATTGAAGTGAACCTGGGTCAATGTAACATCAAATGAAGGTCAAAGTGACCTTATTTAGTTGAAATGCTGGGAGACTCCCAATAATGCATCCACACACCAAGTTAAATGATGGTAGGACCAATAGTACCTGAGAACTCAGACATAAAAGTGAACCTGAGTCAATAAATCATAAATTGTAGGTCAAACTGACCTAATTTAGATGGGATGCTGACAGACTCCAAAAGACAAATCCACACAAGCTAAATGATGGTTGGACACACAGTACATGAGAACTAAACTCAGACCTAAACTGAACCTTAGTCAATGAAGTAGGTAGGATGCTAACAGACTCCTAAAGATGCATCTACACAAGAAGCTACATAATGGTAGGACACACAGTACATGAGACTAAACTTAGATGTAAAAGTGAACCTGAGTAAATGAAGCATGAAGCATGAAATGTAGGTAAAACTGACCTAATTTGGGTAGGATGCTGACAGACTCGCCAAGATACATCTCCACACAAAGTTACATGACTGTAGGTCAATAGTATCAGATATCAAGTCCAACCCCAAAACTGATTCGAAATAATTCTACAATGAAATATGGGTCATGTGACCTCAATTTTTGTGGAACATGTGTGTCGCACCCTAATGCATCTGCATACTATAAATTATTGTTAATGGTCTTTTAGTTTCTGAGAAATGGCTATATATATTATGTAACATATGACACTGTTTAATATTTGACATTTTTTCATAGCTCATGATCAGACTGACCCATCCTCATTCTATCAATAAACCTACAGAGAATATAAGTAGAGAATAAAATCTCTGCTTGTTGACTTTTTGGTAACAAAGACAGCAGGTCAAATGGGAAAGCCATCTGATGTATGTTAGTTGGAGTGGTCTTCTGAGGCCGTGGATCATTCTTGTACTGATTGGGTATTCCATCATCACTATAACTACAAAAATAAATAAAATTGTTCTGCATTTATTTCATACATAGCTTACTATAGACCAAAGAAAATTTCAATGATTTTTTTTCTCTCACTATCCCTAATGATTCAATTTAATAACCACTTTTACAACAGAAAACAATGTTAAGAAAAAAAATTCCATATACTGAAAATCAACACATTTTTGCTACAGCTTCATTCCTGATTTCTAGTCAAACAAATTAATTATGGTTTAGGAAAATTTTTGTCATGTCATAGGATTCAAGGCTTTTCCAGCAAAACATACACGGGACAGGGGGGAGGCAAAATAAAAAAAAATCTACTTGGTTGGATATGGAAAATGAAGGTTTTTTTTACTGGACCTATTATTTTTTTCTTAAAATAATTCAAAATGAAATGCTATTTTTAATTTCATTCTACTCATCAGGTGCCTATAAAGCTACTGCTTTTGCCTCTGTGGGCGAGGATAAGTGGAATCTAATCACTTCTATGGGAGATTACACCAATTTTCAAGGGTTTCCCCCTTCCTATGTATGTTTTGCTGGAACAGCCTCATGAAATAGCATTTTCAAATTATCTTTGCAGTGTTTAACTCCTTGCAGGCCATGAATAATAGGCAACTAAAAAATTGTTTATAGCTGATTGATTGTTGGTTGCTTAACGTCCAGTGGCAAATATTTCATGTATATTCAGGACGAGAACAAGTTCAACAATTA
>JARWCS010160349.1:0-14364 GCA_034783895.1 Geukensia demissa | reverse complement strand
CTGTTTGCCGAGCGGGGGCATCTGTGTCCACCAGGACACGTTTTACCTCTGTTTTTTTGGGGGGGGGGGGTTGAACCAGCAGACAAAAACTTATTCTTTCGATGTTTGTACTTTGGTTGTATCATGTATTTCTTGATATTGTATTTGTTTTCGCTATTTCGATCTCAAGTTATAAATCCATTCCAACTGATTTTATCATATGTTTTACTGTTTTGCCATGTCGCTCTCCATGGTTAGGGAGAGGGTTGGGCGCTCACAAACAATTTTAACCCCGCCGCTAATGTCCAAAGCCATGAACATGTGTCAAGTGGTTGTCGTTGTTTACACGTATTTTGTTATTCGTTCTCCGTTTTTTCAATATTATTAGGTCGATTGACGTATTTCGTTTAGTTGCGGTATATTTCGTTTCGTTTTGGTATATTTCGGTTGAATTCGTCTCGGTATATTTCATTTTCACGAGAGGGGCTCTTTGGGCCACGAAGTATAGCGATCGCAGAAAAAAGCGGATATCGCTAACGGATTTTTGTCTAATTACCGTCGTATTTGTCTGTCTCCGCTACGCAATGTAAATCGTTTGAGACTAACAAAATCAACGTCCATAATGTACCAGAAATACCAAAAGTAATATTCAAATAACGATGTGTTGTCTCTTTAAGCTAGAAAGTAAAATATTGTTGCTAGCTACAACATAAACAACTTAGCCAGAAAGATTATTTTTTTATGCGGAGTAATCTTCAGACATCCATGAATATTCATTATTCTATTTGATACTGAAGAGTGAAGATGAAGGCTCTTCCACGGAACAAGATTATAGATTGGTGAATTATCTGAGATGAAAAGAGATACAGAAAAAATCTTAAGGAATAACCTTTAATTGTTTAGGGCATAGATTAAAAGTCTGCTGGGGAAAAAGATATTTGTTGTTAATTTTTTTTTAAATTTTCTAATCTTATTGCGGTTTAAAACACAACAAATATTTCCAAGGTATTTTGTTTCTTAATGAGGGATAAATGATATGGAATAATGATATGCACAACACCATTGAGTAATATATCTATATATATTTAACTTTTTGTACTTTGATGATATGCTGACAAATGGCAGATAATTTCAATCGGACAATCATTTAATATTATATATAACTATTTAGAAGATAAACAGACTTTGCAGCATCCTTAATAGTTACAATGGTAAATGTTTGGGTTATTTTTTCATTATGGGTCCCTGGAGTAAACAGTACTTCGGTACTTTGATTTTTTTTTTCGTTTCCCCTTTAGAGGTACCCTTTTAGGAATATTTTCACATTTTGCATTTTAGTGGCATTTTGGTATTGATCCCAGTTCATTGTCGAAGGACGTAATGTAACCTGTAAAAGTTTAATTTCGACTTTTTTGGTGGATCGCTAGCTCATGGACAATCAATCATACTACATCTCCGATTTTGTATAATCACTTAGTATTGGGTCTTCCTTGGAAGACATGTCGCCTGCTCCCACATATTGTTAAGTGATATTGACAAATTAGCAGAAAGTGGACATGCGGTGGGTTTTAAGCTGTCAAACCGCCATGCCGATGATCTGTGCCAAATATCAGCTAACTTGTGAGATGCCGGAGTGAAATGTGACAGAAATTTCCGAAAATCAAGAAATGGTCAAACTCTCAGCATGAACTAGAAATGTGACCGGCTTATTTTAAACTGCCTTACACGATCTACAAGATGCCCATACCAAAGGTGTGTGCCAAATATCAAAAGTCTAACCTGCATGATTGCTGACAAAAATGTGACAGAAATTTTTGGCATAATATGACAAGAAAATTTACATACCTTACACAAAAAATTAAAATGGACATAAATCTATGAGCAATGCGAAACCAACATAGGACATAAATCTATGAGCAATGCGAAACCAACATATTTAAAACCGAGGTGATCTCCAAAAATAGTAGAAGTACTCGTATCTAAACAAATCGAAATAAGAAGCCAAATACAAAACAAGGAGATCGACCACGTGTAATTCAATGGATATCGGTTTTCTTTCTTTATTGTATAATTTGAAAAATGGCATTCACATTCAAAATACAAGTCTTCAGACGAAAAGATTACATAATCCACCAAATCAGATACGGAGGAGAACAGACAAGGGATCATATGTCTCAATTCTGTTTTTAGTTAGACGATTAAAGTAAATAATCATGACCTGCAATATCGTTTTCAATGAAGAAATTTTCGTTATGCTTAAAACCAAAACAAATTTGTGACCATCACGTATATTTAAAGCCATCTCATCAGTAATGTTGATATGAAAGACTGTATACCAAATTATTTGCAAGAAAGAGTTTTAATTTTTACAACTTCCTTCTGAAACAGAGTAACACTTAGCTTAGTTTGGAATCGTATTTGTTTAAATTTTAGTTCCGATGTTTGTGCTTATTGATTCGTAATGTGTTGATAACCGGATTTAGAAGACCTGCTGAAGAGTTGTCAATCAATGAAATGGCCATACATTCCATAAAATTCTATCTGGAATCGTACTAATCATACTGCACCCCTCCTTAGCGAGGTAAAACACTTGCATTTAGTTTACCAACTAAGTTATAAAGGTTAGATTTCGAGTCTCAAAGAGAACAAGGTTTAATTGTCGATTTTCTCTAACTTCAGTTTAGACAAAATTAAATATAGTATAACCAGACGCTCCAAGGAGCTTGTATCGCATCCCTTATAGTGACTCCAGATTAGTCCTTGTAATAAAGGAATACTGGACAATACATGGGTGGACCACAAATGGCTTATAGTTTCACAAATAAGATTTTTGGTAAATTTCAGGCCAAATATAAGGACCATTCGACCAAAGTTTAGCTGCAATTGACTCTGTAGTTTTCGAAAATCATATTTTAAAGTAAATTATGGTAAAAAAAACATCTAAGGACCGTTCATACCCGCAAAGTTTTGTTAGAATTGGCTAGTTTCAGACAAGAAATTAAAAAAAAATATATATATCAGTTCTCTTTTTCTACCTTTTAGTATCTTGGTTTACTTTTTGGATGTTGGACATATTTTAGGTAGAGGACCACCGAAGAACCATTCCATTCAAGTTTGTTTGCAATTAGCTTGTATACTTTCCATCAAAAAGAGCGTAAGTGATTTTCACAAAGGTTCAATGTTAAAATTAGTAGTTCGGCTGTGAAGGCCATCTTGGTCTATTTCATAGATGACCACCCAAGGCCCATTCCTTCAACATTTGGACGCAATGCTGGGATGCGGACAAAATCTTGATACTGGACAGCCCCAAGACCATCAACGTTTGATAGCAATTGGCTCAGTTGTTTCAGACAAGCAGATTTTTAAGAAACTTTTCATAGCGTCACATGTTAAACTAAAGTTCGTCTGTGTTGCCATCCCACCAAAGTCTGGTTCCTATTTTGTCAGCAGTTTTAGACAAGTGAATTTCCGATAGGGGCATATGTTAAAATGTTTAAATAAGTTCAGTCTGTGCCGTTCATTTTGCTTGGCGGTCAGAAATGCCTAATACAGATTTGGTGGAGGGCCAGGTATGACCATCACCTCGATGTTTGGTTGCAATTGGCTCAGTAGCTTCAGACACGAGGATTTTAAAAATATACCACCCCTTTCTCTTTTTTACTTATGACGACCATCCTGGATGGCGGGCGGTGATGCCAGACATAAATATTGTTAGGGTCAGCCTAGGAACATTACACCGAAGTTTTTGACCCAATTGGTCGAGTGGTTTCAGACGAATATGAAGACATTAATTCAGTATACTACAAATGTGCAATATGATTTGATTCAAGTTCATAGAACTAACTAAAGTCTCTGCATAAAATGTTTTTAAATATTCTTGGTGCACTACCAGATGCCCTACAGAAAAAAATGGTCTCCCAGAAAGGACTGCATGGCAGAAAAAAACTGTAAAGTTCGTGCTATTAACCATGTCAATAATACATGTATATATATTTTATTTGAACAAGAACGGAAGATCAAGCTAAAATCCCGAGAACTACTCCCATGTAATTTTTTCAACCAGCTAAGAAATATAAAAATTGTAAGATTTCTAAGAAACTACATGTATTTTTATATAATAATACATTGTAGATCGGGATCGATAACAATACGCCACTCAGCTTTTCCATGAGCAATTATACGGGTGCCAGTGGATAAAAGAGGGAATTGTTCTTTTCGTCGGACTGTTTTCATTATACATAGGGAATTCAAAATAACAATGGATAAAATTTCAAATAAATATTTTCAATAGTGAATTATTCTCTTAATCAACTTGATGAAAGATCATAGTGATTTAATAAGCCATTTTCTTTTTTATACCTTGCTTTCGGTTTTCAAGTTAAGTGGTCAAAAGAGAATATACTGAGTCTATGTCCATCAAATTACTGTGTCCAGCGCATTGCCGTATTCATGTTAAATTGCTGTATCCATAAAGAAAATGCACCATAGTAAAATTGGTCAAATAAATATTCATAAATGTCTTAATGTTTATGGCCAGAGATTTACAAGTAAGCATTTTGTTAATTAATTGGATTGAAAACACTTCAAAGTTATACGTTTTAATGAGCACTTGACTTCGGAAATAAACACATCATATTAGGATATTTTTTCTCGGTAAACGATCATAAGGATACAGACTTTTCGACGCCATACGCCCTATTTAGGATGATTGACAACTTTAAACTCATACTGCTAAGGTATAATTACCAATTTTTGCTTGCCAGATATCTGATACAGATTCTTGTTTATCCGTGACATTTACACATGATTTTCCTGATGCACATCCCAACTGAAATAAAATACTAAGTGTGGAACAAGACTCGAGAGCCCGGCAAAAACGATAAAATACATGTAACTTATGATCGGATATCGAAAGCTCTTCAAAATATAGGCGTTGGTTGTATATGAATGAACCATGACACCACGAAATTTCAGTTTTAATAAATAATGGTTTTAATAACATCAGTTGACAGTGTTCTTACTAATCAAACTTTACACAACCGCAAATTTGCGGTCGTTAGTCGTCGTCGGTAGCGATGTCGTCATGGCCTTATTTTTTTCTAAACAAGATGATGATGCACTCTTTTACATGTGGTTGTCATACCTTTTGTCAATCATAATTGTCGCAAAGATGAGAAATTTGGCAATTTTTCTTAGCTACTATTTTTGAAAGCTTGCAGATTTCTCAGAAATCCAATTCCTGTTTAACGAGAACATGAATTTGCAAAGATGTCATTTTTGCTGATATTAGCAGTTAATTTCTCTCAATCATTTTATTGATTATCTGGTATAGTAAATAGTCTTGTTATATGATTGCTTTTAAGTTACTGTGTTTGCAACATTCAATACTTTAAACTACACGTAAAAAAGCAATTAGATCCCAATTAAAGTTTCACGCCTAATTTGTGATGACAACCCCCAAAAAAGATCAAACAAAAAAGTTCCACCTTTGTTAGATCTTTACTGGAAAATTGCAAAGAACAACTGTGACTTTGGAAATAATAATAAAATTGCATCAAAATCTGTTCTATATATAATGAATGTAAATTAATTAGATATGAGTTGAACATTGAGATTTATAAATTGATATGTCAAGAATATCAAATAAAACCACATTTTATAAACCCAAATAAACCCAAACTGCACGCTTTCTTAGAAGATTCTTTGATTATTTCCCATGGTCAGTTTGCATGGACATTGCAAATTAATTGACCGTACTGATTGATAACCGAACCAATGGGGATTAAATAATTAATGTTCAAACTACCTTCAAGTTAATGACTTAACACTTACATATATTAGTCAATAAATCTTGATCCTCAAAGGGCTTTTGCTGGATGTAACAAGTGGGTTGTTGCACAATGGAAGCTTCAGGTGCTTAAGCTTATCACCTTCAGCTTCTAACTGGTAGTTTAGCAACGGATTCTATATCATTTCACAATATGACTAATGGTTTGTTTTCACCTTTGTTATGTAATTAAATTTCAGGCAATATTAACTTCATTAGAAGGACATGGGGGCTTTTGGCAGAAAATATAAGTAATTACACAGACATGCTTTATGGATGATATAAGAAATTTAAAAATAAACAACCGCTCTCAATTGTCATTTTAGTGTCATCATAATGTTAAATATTCCCGAACTCAAGGAAAAGTGGTTCTTGTGTTTTTGGAAGAAATTTCGAATGAACGAGTATACTGATTTATTGTTTCATTTACTGATCTAGGAATTGTCTTTGACACCAAGAAATGCCTGCTTTATTTCCTTCACCGTCTATCCGTCTGTTAAACACCATTGTGGACCCACTCGACCGTATCGATATTTTTAGTGTCAGAAGTGGGATTGACGTAATATACGTATGTGCTAATATAATTATCATCGCGCTAAGCTATAGTGCGGGGATCATGTAATGCTGTTCGTCGTACGTACGTAATTTCAGGAACCATTAGACGTAAGAAGATGAAATTTGAAACATCGATTACACTATGTGTGGGGACTGTGCCAAAGGTTTCGGAATTTTGATAACAGGAGCTGGGCTATAGCGGTAGCCTTAGAGCAACTACTGCTAGGTTATTTGGAATACGGAACTGAAACTTGGTTCAGTTATTGCATTTGAGATGTAGATTGTGCTATATTTTTCGCAACTTTGATAATGCCCCTAGGGGTTGAGATACACGGGTACCCTTATGGTACATAAATCCTTTGTCCCGCAACTCCTTTGAGGTTACTAGTATATGGAATAGGGGACCGAAACTTGGCTCAGTAATTGTACTTGAGGTGTAGACTATGCCAAATGTTTCGGTATATTGATAAGGCCTCCAGGGGTTGGGATACACAGTAGCCAAAGGGTACATTATTACATTTTTGTAAATATGTCAATACCAATTTAGACCCCCTACCATAAGCCATATATCATCTTAACTGTTATCTAAATCCCAGCCCCCTAATTTTGAAAATCACAAATTGTCTCAAAAACCGTTTAGATCCCCAACCCTAAACCATATATATTCTATCTTGGCGCGAAAAGTCAAGTTTCATGGGCATTCCTGGGGGTCAGCCCCACCCCCTAATTCTGAAAATAACATATTATAAAAAAAAACCGATCAGATCCCTAACTCTTAACCAAGTATATATTCTAAGTCGGTATGATAAGGCAATGTCTTGAGCATCCCCGGGGGTCTGACCCACCCCTTATTCTGAAAATTAGAAATTATCTGAAAAAACGTTCAGATCCCCACCCCATAACCATATATATTCTAACTGAGCATGAAAAGGCAAATTTCATGAATATGCTCAGACCCGCCACCCTAATTCTGAAAAAACGTTCAGATCCCCATCCCATAACCATATATATTCTTTGTCTGCATAAAAAGACAAGTTCCATTGGCATCCCCAGGGGTCAGCCCACCACCTCATTTGAAAATTTAAAGTTATAATATTCACTTTCACATTATACTATTAAACACCAGAGTAGTGCGGTGATATGCAGATTAGTTTGAATTTGCAATTTTCTTAATGGGTTATACTGGAAGGCGTCAAAACAGAATTCCGACAGCGCACAAATTTGTCAAATCAACCAGCTAGCTATATCTTACCAGCAAAATCGTCGATTACATTTTTTAGCAATTTAATATTTGGAAGTAACAATAATAATTCGCGCAGGGGATTTATAACAAGAAAATTATAAACACTGTTTTCTTTAGTCTAATAAGACACCTTAGGTATGTCGATGGACCAACGGAAACTGCGCAACAGTAAAATGAACTAGAGTAAAAATTTAGCTCCCGGAGTGTTGTTGATTTTCAGCAACTTCGACAACATACCCTTATGAATATTGTGAAACAACCGCTTCAAATACAATTCAGATGAATTAACTGGTCATCGAGATATTATTTTCCCTACTTTTCTACTGATTGATTGATTGCTGCTTAACGTACAGCGGGCAATATTTCAGCCATATTCAGGGCGGGAACAAGTTAACAAACAACTTATCAATATGTAGACAGTGGGCAGGGAACCGGTAAGGATTGAGGGACTTTTAGACTGCCACTGGAAAAAATTACGGGTTGAATAAGTTAGCCTTGTAACTGGTCGCCTACTGACGACTAAAAAATTAGCTGTTACAAGGAGTCTTTAACGTGCTTAGAACTTGACATTTCCTAAACACTAGTCTTTAACGTCTCCGTCTTGACGAATTGTGAATTTAAACATCCCCACAACCAGGGATGTCTCTTTACGAGTACAAGCGCCTCCAGAACGGAGATACCTAGTGCTTATTCCTTTCCCAGAATTTGATTTATGGTTAGTTTTCACTTTTATTGCGTAATTAATTTTAGGTTTTAAGGCGAACATAAGATGACATGGGAGGACTTTATAAGAAAATATAGGTCATAAGTGATTACAATTTACATGGGTATGTGAGTTATGGATTATAATTACAGTCGTTGGGAGATGATTTTCTGTTATTTACGGTTATTTTAGGGGATTCTTACAGCTCAAGTTTTTTATTGTTTGACTAGTTTATGATAATGGTATGTATTTTGTGTTTTGAGATTGTGAACTTAATTGTACGGCTATGATAAGAGGTTTGAGAATCCCATGATGTAACAATAATTTTGTGTTATGTGCAGATGCTATTTTTGTAATTAAATATTTATGGCTTAAGCGAATTTTAGTGTCCACATGACGTTATAGCTCTAGTACTCAATGAAGTTCGTGTATTTTGGGAAGTACTTCGGAGTGAACTTATGGAAAAACTGGATCAATGTTCTGATTACATAAAATGATACAATAATTCTATACACTTGTAAATAAATAGTAGATCTGAAGATTTTTTTTCATTGATTGAGGAATTGCCTTTGATACCAAAAAATGCTCGCTGTATTTCCTTATCCGTCTGTCCGTCTGTCAAACACCATTGTGCAACCACTCGACCGCCATGACAAATTTTTCATATAGAGATAATATAATTTTTCTTCACTTTTTTTCTAGTAATTTCCCAGAAAATGAAAGCAAGGGATTATTAAGCATGCGTTTCACCATGTTCGTAATAGGACGAGATATATGATAAGGGTCATGTTTTTTATACAGGTCATATTTTATCCCCTAATTCGAAAAAAATACAAACTTTATTTTAAGATTACTTGAAATATAAATTAATTTAATTTTAAACCGTAGTCGTAAAAAAAATTGCATTTAATAGCTTAAATACGGAACTTAACAGCTTATATTTGTTATAACATTTTCTACTTCCTGTCTATATATATTCTAATATTGGCATTAGCACAATCACGTGTTTTATTATCACCGTAGTAAAGAAAGACTTGATTTCCTGAAAGGTTGCTTTTGGGTTTTGAACTAGCAGCAACTGCGAGTTCTTTTTCGAGGTCGAAACTTTAATGTATTAGTATTGATCGCAAGTGTTAAATCTATTTCAACCAATTTTTTTGTCGTGTGTTTTCTTGTTGTTTTATCAAACCAATGTCACATGTTAGGGTGGGGTGGGGTGAGCGCTCACAAACTGGTTTAAACCCGCCACATACTTATGTGCCTGTCCCAAGCCAGGAGTACAGTGGTTGTCGTTGTTTAAATAGTCATTTAAATTCGTTCACCATTTTGAAAAGATTAGGTCGATTGTCGTGTTTAATGAATAGTTTCACAATTTGGTTTTTTGTGGCCTTTTACGGCTTCCGTTATGGTATTCCGTTATGACTCTGGTTCATTATTGTAGGCCGTAATGGGACCTGTAGAAGTTTAAATTCGACTGTCATTTGGTGGATGGCTGTCTCATGGACAATCATGCCACATCTCCTATTTTTATATTCTTCTCCTGTGGAGATTTTTACAAATGCACTATGAACAAGGAATGTAACTCGGTTCAATTATAAGTGTATATATTTAGCATTTTTTTGTATTGTAAAGATATAGCCTTTAAAATTCAGAACTTAATTATTGCTTATTTTAATAAGTATCAAGTATCTTTTTCAAATTCTATTCTCTTTGAATGTTTTTAAAGGAGATAATTCATACATATGTACTAAAAAGCAAAAAAAAAATTAAACTGTCTTTGAAAGTCTTTCTGCTCATATTTGCAATTGGAACCAATGTTTGCAATTTATTTAAATCCTTAAGTATGTACGTATACATTAAAACAAACAAAGATTTGAGTTCGACAACTACTGTTTGCCATCCGTCCAGTATAATTCTTTTATAAGAGGAGAAACTGTACTTAATTTGTTGCTGTGACAATATCACACATTTTATGACCTTTCACATCCTGTTTCAGTTTTTTTCTTTCTGATGGAAATGTTTTTCATTAAGTGTTTACTGTTGATTTGTTGAAATGCATGTTATCATCGGTTAATTCAAGTTCAAGAAAAATGTTAGGCGGGTTTTGTGGGTCCATTTAAGGAAACATTTTAAGAGTGTTTAAATTGCAACAACTGAAATTTCAGGTTGCCATTTTAATTACACTTAATTATAATATGTTCTATGTCTAAAACCAGGTTTCAGGAACATTGATGTTTTAGTTGTTGCAGCAACAGATTGTAAACTTAAGTTGTTTTAAAAGTTAACGTTTTCTCAAAATTTATACCTTGTTTGCTTCTCATTTAGTTTTTAGATAAAATGTTAAAACTTAAAACATGATGTTTTATACTTGTCGGTAACCATTATACAACGTGTTGGAAGTTAATCAGCTGTCTTAACGATTTCCCGCCTCATTTAAGACGTAACTCTAATGCAATCCACAGGTGTATTTATTTATAAGATATTAGAGACATAATATTTACATTGATATTACCTGAGACGAAGATAATATTTTGATTTTTGTAGGATACTATACATGTGTATTAAGTTGTGGTGTCTGATATTGACTCCACCAAGTAAACGGTCATGTTTGTCTAGCAGAACATAGAACGAAGAAAATTTAACGACAACTATATATTAAAAAGTATTGTTTCTTGTACATATAGATTTTGAAACAATAACACTTAAGACATGTTGCGAAAAATGTTCAGTAGAGTACTTTTAAAACAGTGAATATGTTGGTACTTCGACAATAACGTGAAACTTTAAAAACTAATTTCTTCTATCTGTATTCCAGATAAAATATACACACGATTAAATTATTTTTCCAGTTTTCTTGAATGTGACAGCAAGTCTTGAAATGGGCATTTATTTTAATTAACAGCAACAACAATGTTACTTTAAATAACTTAGTGGAATTGTACAAGTTTATATCGTCAAGTTTCATTTGTAACATTTTAATTTGTTCGTGAACGTTTATTTTCTCTAAAAATGTTTGCAGTCTGTTGTATGTAACTGTTTTTCTGGTTTTAATTCAACGTTGGAGACACACGGACAATTCGGCTTCGTTCCTCTCTCATTATACGTGAAATTATCCCAGACCCGTGAATAATTCCTGATTATATTTATTGGTGGCATTATGAAGTCCTATTGCGATTAGATTGTTGATCGCTTTATTGTTGCTTAACGCCCAGCGGCAAATTTAAAATTAAATTTCGTTCATATTCAGGAAGAGAACAAGTTATCAAACAATCAATCATAAATGGTGTATGCTTGGGTTCAGTCTTTGTTTTTTTATAGCTACAAATTGTGACTGTTTGGGTCAAGGCGTCAAATTATGCCTAAGTATTTGACCAAAATGGATCACTCTTCACGAGCTGATGCTAATGGATATTTAACCTGCTAAGAGCGATAATTTTTCACACGTGCCACGGTGGTAACTTCCCCGTCCGAGACGGGTTGAGTATTTATACATCCCGCCAAACCATCGGACGCCCGTTTAGCTGGGGTTTTACCTGGAGGTGGAGAAACCGAACGGGTAATTGTATACGCTGGCCGCACTCGGCGGATATTGCGATTCGACCGGTTGTACCTTTTATCGTCGGTGTGTCGTAACCTTTTTTGAAGGGACACTTATATTTCTAATTGTGTTACGAAATGCTATGTTTCAAAACCAATGTATCTTAACTCTTGATTGCATTCAATCAACAAAAACACGATTTTCTTGACCAAAGACATTTTTTATCACACGCCTGGTCGACTCGAATCGATAGATATTCGTGAAAAAAGCATAACATGTCCCTCTGGTACGAAGCATGGTACAAAGTAAAACCACCTAATGATCTTCCTGCTTCAGATTACAGGCCAGACTGTTTAGACCATAATAATGTTTAATATTTCATAGCTTTAATGGAATAGTCATGTTAATGATATTTTAATTCTCATGAGCAAAATGCAATAAATATTTGTTCTTAAATAATGCAATAGTTACACAAGTCAGTCCAAGCAGAAATGTATTTGATAAACATTGAATTCATCAGACGGCAGAGTCCGACCGTTTAAGGGTTGTATAATCTTTCCCGTGCAGGCATAACTTTTAAAAGGCGCTTCATTTTTTACCACAAACTGACAATTACTTCTCATAAAATATGTATCGTTTAATATTACAATAAAACGTTTTATTGTTTTAACCTATTATCATGGGCATAAATGTGTCTAGGACAACCTCAACACACCCCTTGGCCTTGCAGATCATCATACTAAAACAAATTGAACCACGATTTTACCACCTTAACTGACCTACTGGAATTTTAATAGTTTCAAGAGACAAAATCAAAGCAATAAATTGAGGTTAGTATATACGCATAAAAGTAGTCAGAATTGAACGTTATAACAGGGTCAGGTCCATGGGTCTAAACCAGAAAAACTGGGCTTCATATTTCAGTTTAACATTTATCAGTTAAATACATACATGATTACAATTACTAGCTTACTTAGTTGGATTAAATCTGTACATGTATTTTTGAATAAATTCAGAACAGTAGGAAAATCAGATGCAGTTTATAGTTGCGAGAATGAAGAGCCACTTTGCTTTAACTTTGAATCGTTACACTGAATTAAATTTGCGTTGTGTTGCAAGTTGCAGGGTAAAAAGGTGCGTGGAATATAAGTTAGAGGGCGGGGTATTTTTTAGTAATTCAGAAAACATTTAAGAGGGGGCTATGCCCGAACTACCCCTAATCGATCCGTGTCCGAAAATAAACTAGAAAAAAGTATGTTTTGTCATTTTTATTGTATAATTATATGTAAATTTTGGAAAAGTCATCTGATGACGGGAATCGTTGTCACAATTTGTTTGTTTCTTAAAATTGTTCCATTATTTATGACTACTTAAAAGGGATGTAACAAAAGTTACACTGGAAAGTACATTTTGTAGGTGTGAAAAATATGTTTCCTTGATTGACATTTTATTTTCACACACTTGTTAAAAATACATGCCCAGAAAAACTTTTTTTTCAAACATATATCATTTTATATACAATTTTAATCCAACTGGTAATTTTTCTTCCTGATTTGACAAGAATTGACTCTTATCCGAACTTGAACTCTCGATTTGACACTGGTTTTGACATTAAGGAATCCAAGACGGGTGTCGCGCTCGAAACAGGGATGATTTCCCTTCCGGAGCATCAGACCACACTCCTGTTTTGAAGAGAAGTTCGTGGAGTCAAAGCTTTGCTTGTTGTTTTCGTTTTATTTTATAATTTGTTTCGAATTTGTTTGGTCTCTTTGAATTATGCACTTTTGATCTCTCACATGGGTATTCCACACTGGACTTATAGCTTGTAGAAATGATTGGTCCACTTAAGTGGAACAAGCCCCCCCCTTCCCCAATTAATTTTCCCCTCTATAGGGTTCAATTGTTACAAAATCTGGGTTGCTGATTTTACAATGTTTCAATAGAAATTTTTTGTTGTACTATCACATTCCATATTTATTCACAGTTCTCTGACTTGAATCTTGAATGACCCTTGCCAGCATTTAGGAGATCACAGGTGTTTAGATGGAGGATGGGATCATTTATTCACTTCCGGGTCAGGTTCAAGTATAGATTATGTCCTTTTTACTTAGTGTTCTGGAGCCAACTGCTCTTCCGTATGCCAAAAATACATGAAAAGCATTAAGTATCATCATTTCCCTATGAAATTAACCCATCTTCAAAGGTGTAGGCCTTACAATAAGGTTATCAGAGCATAAGAGGAAGAGAACCTGGTTTTTCTTTATGGCCTACATTCGTACTGGACTGGTTCCCGTAATTGGAATCCTGATCCAAGTCTTAAAATTATAATTAAACGATACATTATACGTAGGTAAAAATGCGTAACAACCTTTTTCGGGAGTCCACAACCATCGTTTTGCATAATTCTCGGGCTTCAATGTATTTTGAGTCATACGAGTCATAGGAATTCGAAGATACCAAAGGGGCAGACAGAAATTGTTAAGTCGGAAGACAGACAAGACCATGGCCAACAAAATGAA
>JARWCS010160238.1:0-14365 GCA_034783895.1 Geukensia demissa | reverse complement strand
ACGGAACACATATACACATATAAAACTAAAATCAACTATTATTAAAAATGCAGACCCCCCCCCCTAAAAAAAACAAAAAAAAAAACGGGGGTGAACTCAGGTGGTCTGGAAGGGTAAGCAGTTCCTGCCTTTTTGAAGACACCCGCCGCATTGCCCACTTTTCAATCAGCTATTAGTTATTAAAGGGTAAAAGGGAAGATTTCATAGGATCACAACTTCCAGGCGGAGAAATCGAACAGTCTGTTTTTCTTACACAGGAAAAGGTTCGTCTTCATCTGTGGAACGGATATTCCATACCGGCCGACCTTAAAATATTTGTATTTCGACAAAATGGCAACAATACGCGAAAACTAGGAGTGGGAAAGAAAAAGTACCGTTTTTGGCAATTAAACTCGTTTATTTGTAGATTGTGCTGGTGATGATGGGATGCTACATTGACATTTTAACGATATCCCAAAATGTAAGTTACAAGCTGCCTGATTTTAAGCTTATTGGTGAATTGAGGAACGGAATAGTTGATTTGCGGGGAGGGGGGTTCTGAAATGTTTATTAAGAGCAGAAAATGTCCTGATACTGACCAAAAAATATATCTGCCTCTTGTGATCTTTGCAAAAAAAAAAATCTCTCCTAGTATATGTTATTTGAGATTTTAAAAAAAAATGTATGTTAGAAAACATTAATAATATAACTGTTAAAATAAAATAAAATAAATAAATAGAAAATAAAATAAATAAATGTTAAAAAATAAAATAAATAAATAACTGTTAAAATAAAAATGAAATAAATTAATAAACAGAAAATGGCATAAAATTACTGATGGAGTTAGCTATTTTACCAGCAAAAATGATAATATTACCAAATTCTTCGAATTCTTTTCTGTGGATATGCGTCCGTCGAAAGAAAACCAAACTGAGAGTCAATGGGGGCGTGGGAGTAAACAAATACCTATCTTCTTCTAGATTTTTTGTTTGTTTGCTTATTTCCATTTTAGCTCAGTATGATATTTGGTATATCTTAATATATTGAAAAGAAGACTCCCACTTCCAACAATATTTTTTAACTCGAATTTCACGTTAACGACTAATTCGCCATAAAAGAAAATTATCCGATACTTCAGCTCTCCAGCAGAGAAAAACTCATTTATATTTACTTTCATGATCTTTTCGAAACTTTAATTTCTCGCAACATGAATTTTTTGTTGTTGAATGGGAACCTATATAGTAGTATTTATCTAATGATAGCTGTTTATTAGTTTCTATATTTGATTGTAAAAACTAATTTAAACATAAGAAAAAGATATTCTTAATTCCACCATCAGGACGTTGATAAACAGTTTTATTTTATTCTATTTGACAATTTTTTTTTTGGATATTTTTAAAGCAAATTTACATCTTTTCCGTCAAAGAAAATGAAAATGCTCATAGTCATTTTGGTAGCAATTTTCGTGTTAGTTGCTTATTCAGACGAAAACAATGATGTTCCCAAATTCGTGGACAAAAAATCGAAATGGGATTTACAGCGCGGAGCATTATGTATGTTTGGAGGAAAATGGTTTATAGTATCTACTAAGTGGACATTTGTGTGCTTTAGACAAAGATTCTGTCATTGTCGATATATACGGAAATGACAAACAACAAAAACAGAAAATGTGATAACTGAGGGACAGGATATACATATAATGACATTTTCCGTATTGTACTCATATATGTGGAAATATGATATCAGTAAGTTACATTAGAGGAAGTTGAAACAGGCAGATATAAAAATATCCCAAGGGAAAACAGATTTTGTAAAAATTGCAAAGATGAAATTGATGAAGAATACCATTTTTTTCTTAACTGTAAACATAATTAAAATTTAAGAAATAAGTTATTTTCAGAAAATGATAAACTAAATTAAAATTTGAACCAATATCAACCACTGAATAAACAAAAAAAATATCCTTTCTCCAAAAAGCTGAAGTTTTGCCAGAAGTATGTGATTTTTTAAAGCAATTGTTAGAACTGCGAAATTGAGGTCCAGACAATAGTTCTACATGTTCACATAAACATATACATGTATATTGATTCTTTTTGAGTCAGGATTACTACCATTTATGGAAAGGGTCATGAAAGGTCAAATAGACCTAAAACTTTTAATATTTGTTTGGGGAAAATCTGAGCATGGAATATAAAGATATTGGAGATTTGAATATAATCCCATAGTCTTAATAAGTTTCTGTGCTCGGATGTTTTCCAGCAGCTAAATGAAATTTTCTTACCTTAAACAATAGAATTCAACATTTTTGCAAAATATGTGAAATTCTTTCAAAATTGTTCTATAAATTAAACTGATAGTTAGAATTCGTCTAAAACTTAAAATTTGAAGTTTCTAAAAGTAATGCAAATTTAGGAAACATTTCCCTGTTTGGTAGTGTTCTTGACTGTATAATGTTCGATTTGCTTGTATTGTATTGTATTTGCTTGACTCAAATGGGTGTAATTTTGAAAATAAAATTATTATTGTAGTAAGGTTATTTTAAATATACATAGTCTTGTTGTATCAGAATCATTTTAAGATAGCTAGCCCTGTTAGTACTCACGTGGCTGTGTTTATATGACAAAAATTGCCATAGAAACAAGCAAAATAAATCACAATAAGTTGATAAACTTTAATGAAAATAAAAAAATGACTCTACCAATCTTCTTCATTTATAGTTTGAAAGTGAAAGGTTCCACTCTGCATGTCTTATATAGAACCAATTTCAGTTGGGTTATTATGCATTCAGGGCCAATACGTGGGATGATATGGATTTTTTGTTTTATATCCTCTATTATATTTTAAAATCGTTTATTGCTTTTGATTTAGATGGGTTGGACACCAAACTATCTTCTCAACATCCTGTACTACCAGCTGTTCTCGTTGCGAAGTCTTAAAATGTAAAAATCTGTTACACTATCATCTTTTTCGACAAAAAGGGTTTTATATTAAAAAGTATTACTATGAGTATTTATTTTGTTTTATTTAATATATTTTATTGTGTTCTAACAAATGTGGAGTTGTACATTATACAGAATTTGATTGATTTATTTTTGGTTCTTAACACCCGGCAGCAAATCATACCTAGAGCAAGTTAATGTAAGGGACGGGGAGGTGTCAGACAAGGGAATATTCTTGCCCTAGGGTTCAAAATTGGGAACGTTTGGGTAGGGTTGGTAAAATAAGCAAGAAAAACTGGCAATGTACGGACCCTAACTACGAACTGTTGCAAAGGAATCTTTAACGTGCTGAAAGCCTGACAGTTTCCCAACACGGAACGGTAACTTTCCCATCCGAGAGAATTGATTGAGAAATATGCATCACGCTCAGTCTGCGGACTCCCTTTAGGTAGGGTTCTACCTCTTTGCGGAGAAACCGAATTACCTGTTTTTTAACAAAAGTCCCTTCAGAAAGAGTAATACCTGCAGTCGGGAGGCGGAGAAACCGGATGGCCTATTTCTATACACCGGTCGCCTTCGGAGGCAATACACCAAAATCATTAATTTTGTTTTGAATATATCATTGAAACAGAAGCCCAGTTCTACTGCACCAAAATCAACCTGACAACATCATTTTAACTTACACACATGTAAGATTTTGCAAACATAACGTATTTTGCCTAAAAGTGATATTTTGGAGTATTAGAGCTCGAAAAATGGATGCTTTTTGTAACTAATATTATTCTTCAGATTTTTGGCACAAAATTTCCCGCAGGGTCTTTTCTTCTTAACAGGATTGGATTGATTGATTGATTGTTGTTTAACGTCCAGTGGCAAATATTTCATGCATATTCAGGACGAAAACAAGTTAAACAATACATCAATATGTAGACTGTGAGGAAGGGACGAATACTATAAAACAATAAGTACACATAAAGCAATAGTTGCCTCTCTTTTTCTGATGAAATTATGTGACTTTTGAGCATATAAAAAAATCAGATAAGACGCAATCATAATAAGTCACCGGGTCGCCATAAAAGAACAAGAAGACCAACATACAATTATACGAATTTCTAATTTTCTTTTAAAAAGCCTAGTTGACTGTTCGATCATGGGGCAGTTCATTGTAAAGACATAAAATAAATGAAAATGAGTGAGTGTAAAAAAAAAACAAAAATCGTGCACGCCATGTATGCTTGACACACAGTATTTAGGTACTTTGGATTTATGGAGACAAAGGGTACTCATTCAGCATGTCCTGATCTTTTGTTCCACAGCCAAATTCATAGAAATTGAGTGTGTGCATTAGGAATAAAATATTTAACCATATAAGTTAAAATGAAAATATTGTATTTGCATTTCTTGTCTGTTTCAAAGAAACTGGCTTCACAGAAACCATATTCAGATATTAGAAATTTATGAACAAAAATTTGAGAAAGTCGACAGCACACAGGTGTATAAAAAGTCTAATCAGACGATTATTTTCAATTTTAAAATTTTTTTCACAATCAAATCTCACCGTCCATATTCCTGTACATTAGCAGAGTGTCTGAGTCATAAGAAGAGTCACACCAACAGATAATTTATAAATCAAACTTGATAATTACTCCGGATATTTCATCAAACTCGAAAGGGTAAAGAGAATTTCAATTCCCTTGATAACATCTGTCTTTACGAACAAAGCTGAAAAGAGACCCGTATCATTTATACAGATGACTAAATACTCAAGTTCTATTAATTTTTGTCTCATTTGTCTAAATGAATTGGCAATAACTTGAATGGTGTTGGGGTTGAATTGAAATGCATTACCTAATAATCTAAAAAGTGTGACAGAGATATATTGAGATTTAAAATGTATAACTCTTGAAAATCTGTTGTGGCATTGTCATTATAAAGCGGTTTTAAAAATTATGTCCAATATCTCAACATATTTGCATATATTGAGCATTTTGAATTATTCTTAATCAAACAATAAAAGTCGAAGATAATGTAATCAAGCTTCTTCTTTTAAAAATCTAGTTTGGTTATTGATTTGGTATATTTAATTTATATTTCCATATAAAATATAATCGAGCTTTTTTCTTCAGCACTTAAAAAGAGCAAAAAATGACAAATCATCTGGCATAATTTCTATATGTACTAATGATCACACACTTTTAAAAACTTATTTCCTATATAACAAAAGCTCATTTGTTGTATACACAGAATCGTTGTTTTAGACATATGGCGAACTGCGGCTATCCTATAAAAATATCGGAAGTTTCAATCTGAACAATAAAACATTGTATATGTACATAATTTAAATTTGTTTTCCTGTAGTCTGTTTAATATACTTGATTTTTTCTATTTTAATATTTCTCTGCCGACAATCAACCACCGACTGTAATCCTTGCATCTCTTAGAAAATAGTTCTTGTATTTATACATCACATGAAATTAATCACTGATTTGAGGAATATAATACAACAATCAATTGAGTAGCAAGTCAGGAAATGTTTGCACTGTGTCTGTCATTTTACTACGGTCCCATATGTTTGTTATTTTTGACATCAATAAAGGTCGTTGTCCTTAATCTGTTAATCTGAATCAAGTTTCGAAAACTAGATTTAAAATTTGACAATATATAAATCGTAAACATGAGTACCTTTTTTTCCTGTTTGTGGTTCATTTAAATATTTTTGAAATTAGCAAATCCTCTAAACCAGCTCACAATCTCATTTGTGATTTTTAAATTTGATTTTGACAAGAGACGCGCGCGTGACAGACGGTGCTTACGCCTTCCGGAACACTTTACCTTGATCGTGGGGAGTACATGTAAAGAGTTCGTATGATGTGAAATTAAATTCTTTTTGTTTGTTTCGAGATTGTCTTTCGGATCTTTTACACTGGTTTTCTATTGACCAATATTTCAGCCATAGCGTATTTGTCAATAAAATTGGTTGATAAAGGAAGCAATATTTTGGGCAGGCAGCAGGATTAAAGTGTTGAAATTCTTCATTGATATTTGAATGTACGATTGGTCAGTTTTTCTTAACATGAGAAGTTTATTTATAATACACCAGTGGTAAATTTAAAGACCTTCCCCTCTAGAAAATAACGAATATAAACCTATAATACTGTGATGCATGTTATATTACTATATAACAATATGTTTTGTATATATGAATTGCACTTACAATCAAAAACGGTAATATACGTAGGAGGCTAAGGCTTTATCATTTTGGGTGCTCAATTTTATACTTGTTCTTAATTCGGTACAACTCTTAGAGAAAGGAATTTGTTTTTGTGCAGCGTAGGTGATGAAACAAGCGACATAAAATAGCATTAAAAATTAATGCTAAATGGAAGACTTTATTTGTGAACTTTACACGTTGGCTGTTATATGTTTGTCTAAAGAAATAAGCCATGTTATGAAGCAAGATCAAAACGAACCAAGTGTATCGGTTAGTGCTGTATATAGTATATCTTGTTGTATCTGGGGAAGGAGTAAACACTGTAAAGATCATGAAGATGTACAATAATAGATAATACAGGACGAACATTCAGCCAATAGCAGGCTACTAATATGGTACTTTACAAAAGACGTTCGTTTGAACATGACAATACAACTGAACAGATGACATAATAATTTATTAATACATTGCCAAAATTAAAGCAATATCTGTGTCTACTTCATCTTAGGAAAAACGTATAAAAGTCAAGGCTATAATAGGTTAAACAAAACTGTCTTAAATCTTGGTACTGGAATTAAACAAAAGGAATCAAATTGACCATTATTGATCCGATCTTGCAGTAAAAAGTGTTTTCGATCATTCATGTTTATTTACAATTAATTTGATTTATCTTGGAGTAAAAAGTAAAAGTAGTAAATCTATTGTTTACTGGCATATGTCAATTAAGTTAATTGAGCAAATAGTGGTTCCTTTCCATTATCATGATCACATCACCTTAGATTTACAGGATCAATATTGCTCCAAGAAATTTTTTAGCTAGAATTACGCAACTAAAAAGAAATTGAATTAGTTAATATAAGATGAAACGTATTCTTGACGTCACTGACGAGCCCCAATAGAATTTATGTTGTAGGTTAACTAATATATAAGAAACATAAGAAAAAGACGTAGAGCATCTAACAAGACCCATGGGCTGCAGCAGTAAAATAAAAAAAAACTATTAAATATTATACATTGCTCCTTATGTTTCCGTTTTGGTGGAACTCAAAACTTTTTATAATTCCGTTATAGGTGATATTTTAGAGAGCAGAAGTTATAGATCCATTCTACTGATATAATTACACAATTAAACAAAGGATTTTGTATTGATAAATTGTAATTGGAAAACCTGATTTGAGACGAACACGCATAGCTTACCCGCCCACTTGACCTTATAGAAAAAGGAGATGTGGTATTATTTCTATGAGAAAGCCACCCAAAAAGTTTAAATTACAGAATGTTTGCTTGAATATTTAAAAAGTTTCACGTTCAGCTATAGATCTGATGTACTTTCACTAAATAAATTAAAATTTTGTGACTATGCTGGACGTAACTACATTAAAACTGAAAGTAATGATACTTCATATTCAGGTAGGGCCGCATCATACATTGACTTACATCAAGAAATCCGCACTCACCAAAAGCGGCAAACAGAATGACTCAAGATTAATCAACATGAAAAACCCATGTCACAAAAAATATTTCCCCATAGCCCTAATTACGATTCCATTCTACTACCGTTTGGTGATTGAGCAAACATTTACGACCAGTGTACAGGTTATTTACTGACCACCGCAATTTGCCTCTCCATTTAAAGCTTCCTGAAGTGTTACTTGTGATATTGGTTTGTTAACAAAAAATAAAAAATAAAATAAAAACAAAAACACGACTAACGGTTTTGGTCCGGAAATCCTGATGTTTCCTTTGTTTTAATGCTTGTTGTGTATTCTTTTGCGATATTGTTTCTCCTATTCTTTTGTCCGTTATAAAGTTTATTATTAAGACGTTGGCCTGGTGGTCTCATCGAACTCTTTTATCATCAATTCTTTTGTCTTTTGTGTTTATAGACACCTGGATAAAAATCCTCATGATAAGTTGGAGATAAAGATTCAGACCAACTTGGTTCTAATGTTAGTATCCTGATGAAAAAAGTCCAATGAATTGATTGCATAGTGTTAATAGACAAATCTATGCGTAACATAATTATAATCTTAACGACACAAAAACAAAAATGGTGTGGAAATGAAGATGAAAAAAGTTAAAATAACTTGAAATAAAAAAAGGAAATCATGCGTTCACATCAGAAAAAACATAAACCAGCGGACGATATTCTTAATTAACGTTGTTAATAAAATGTATCACAGTCTAGAATAATTGTTTTTTTTTCATTGCCTGGCAATACAGCAAAAACCTAAGAAAGTAGTATCTAGGTATCACATTCTTTATCAAATTTAGCATAAAACATTTTTTATTCGTCGATCAATATGAAAAATGACCAGTGCTGATACTTGTCAATTTACAGAAAATTTAATTGACTAACAGTCAAAGTGAAATGGTTTATTATTGGTCAACACGTCTCCTGTCAGTCTATAATATAAGCTGTCAGTTTTCGTCAGAGATAAGTAACTATGCCATTAATTATTTTTTATTCTACTCTTGCAGTTAAATCGATAACACTTATGAACAGGAAATCCATCAGATATCAATAGAAAACGTACAATATACAAAAACACATGTAGGAGATCAGGATTAGAAACGCTTAAAAAACATATTGTTATTTTGCTAAGAACTATAATTTAACATTAACAAATTTGCTACTTATTATTACTTACAATAATTCAGAAGAACTTTAATGTCGAAGAGGTACAATTAAACGACGTCGCAAAGGAAATGTTCGAACAATTTACACACAAAGCTTACTACAAGAGAGATGACTTTGATATTCTCAGCGTGAACTTTCCTTTCATGTGTAGCAGCGTTTTAGCGACGACTGTCAATGTTCAGCTGATATGGAAGTCCAGGGCCAGCTCTTCATCCTAGCGGGAATTTAAGAAAGAGCTTTTCTGCTAACAAAAAATGCTCAACCAAAGACTTCTAGTGGCAAAAAAATAAAGTCATCTGTTCGACAGTTTTCTGTCGTCATCATGACTTGATTGGCCTTCATGAAATATTCATTGCCCAATTTAGGTTCACGGTACTATTCGCCTTAGTTCTTTGTGTCGTCTTTGTAATGTTATATTAAAGTATTTTGTGAAATCACTGCCTTGTTCATTCTCTGATGAAAAAAAAAGTTATCTCCTTTACACGTACTTCCAACCTCTGTCGTGCCTTAGTGTTTTAAATATACCGAGATTCAAATGTTGAATTTGATATACTTTATGTACAAATCAATTGATTGATTGATTGAATGATTGAATGTTGCTTAAGTCCAGCGGCAAATATTCAAGACGAAAGCATATCAATGAATGTTGATAATTGAATCCTGCTTTGTACTAGACCGACACGCTGAGCCGGATCTTTAACGTGCAAGCTCACGAAAGCAACAGTCCGCGGAAGACATGCCATTTTACCCAGACTCATTATTCTGACTCTGGGCCGACCAGTCTTTTTGCGGTGAAGCAGCAAATACCAATTTTGTTGTCTTTGGTTTGACCCAGCCGGGGATCGAACCCACGACCTCCCGCACTCGAGGCGAGCACGCCCACCATTACACCACCAAGCTCGAGGCGGTCTGTACAATTCAAGGAGCAACCCTCATTAGTAGCATTAGAAGCAAGAGATAAGAAGTTCGATTGTGAAACATAGTTAAAGAAGTACTCATATCAAAGCAAATCTTAATAGGACGCCGAATATAAATCAAAACTACTCGGTGCAATACTTTTCGAAGCCTTTCCGTATTATCAGAACATTAGATTAAAGCAAAAGCAGCAAATGTCTATAAAACATTACTATTTAAATAGTCTGACAGCTAGGCTAGTGAATATCATCGTAGACTTCCGGTCTCACAGCCGAGGTATCAACCCAGTGGTTTCAAAATGCAAGTTTACCAAGTTGAATAAATATGGTGATTGTTCTCATTACGTAATGAGATTTCAACCAATCAGATAATACACGACCTTTTTTTGAGTAATGAACTATCATTTATTACAACGAGTAACACGACGGATGTCACTATCGGAGCACTGAACTCACCATTGTTTTAATTGGTTCGTTTTACCCAAGCTTTATTATCCAGTGTAGTATTTTGTGTACTGATGTTCGTCTTCTGGCTAGTATTGTTGGTCATGGTCTTGTCTGACCTCTTAATTTAGAATTTTTGTCCGGCCCTTTGGTTTCTTCGAATTCTTGATTGATTGTTGGTTGCTCAACGTCCAGTGGCAAATATTTCATGCATACTAAGGACGAGAACAAGTTAAAAATTAATAAACATTATGGAAAGGCGAGGTGGGGTGGGCACAACATGGCAGCACCTTTTGACTGTAACAGGATAATGTGAAGGATTGGTATGGACGAACAATGTAGCCTTTACATTCAGCCTTCATTGTTCCGAAACCTACTTAAGAAATCATTTGCGTTCATGCAGCTTGGCATCTTCGAATTCTAGTTAAGCCGTTTACATAACATTCACTGACTAAAGCTTCATTTTTATTTTTGATCTATAGTTTTTCAAATACATTATGTCGTTTGTTTACCAAGCTGTAGTCATAAAGACAAAACCAAGACGTATTAAATGGCAGGCGATCAGGAAACAGTTGTAGGCGAAATTTCACATGCCCATTTATTGTTTTATTCCGTTTGTTCAAGATAAGTTACAGGATGATGTGATTCCAAATGATTGCAATCTTTGCAATGATATCTTTGAAGTTTTAATGTAGAATATTATCAATTGTGAGATGTCTTTAACGTGATCATCATCAATTATTCACTGCTGTCTCATGTAATGTATTATAGAATGAATGATTTTTTAGAAATATTGTTGTGAAAAATTTCATATCGTTTCTTAAGATGAGAAGTATATGTTTAATAATGTTAAAAACTTAATGGTTCAACCATCCCTTTTCCAGACCATGTCATTTGCAAAAGAGCATATTGTAATTGTTGATCACACGCCAAATCTATGAAAGGATGATATTATTGGCTCCGTAAACAATACAAAAGTCCAAGTGTACAATATATATCTGAGACCGGTCAGCTCTTTTGATGTTGTTCGTGTAATTCCAACATGTGCTTATGCCATTATTAAAAAGCTGCTTTTCTATGACCAATTAGACTACAATTACATTTTATGATAATGAAAATATAAGTATAAATCTTAATTATAAAAATTGATAGTAAGAATAGGTGTGGATTAACATACTTATTAATAAAATTAATTTCAACAACTGTAAAGACGGACCATTGGAATAACAAAGTGGTGTTAATATACGTGAATATATGTGAATACTTAAACAGTTAGGACTACTACCATATATGGAATGAGGCCATGAAAGGTCAAATAGCCCTAAAACTCATCATATATGTCCAGGGAAAAAACTGAGCATGGAATTTGAAGATATTGAAGATTTAAATATAATCCCAAAGTCTCATAAATGTTCTATGCTCGAATTTCTACTCCCAACCAAATGAAATTTTCATACCTTAAACAATAGAAGTCGACATTTTTTGCAAAATATGTGACATTCTTTTGAATTTTTTTAAATAAACCTAACTGATGCTTATAATATGTCTTAATATTAAAATTGGAACTTTCGAAAAATTTTATAAGTATATGCAAATTCAGGATACATTTCCGTATTTGGTAGGTTGTTGACTGTTAAACACTCGAAACATTCAACAAACAGTTTTTAGTCCATATTACCGTCAATTTGTAACTGCAATTAAACTTTTGGTACTTCTACCTTCTATACAAAGTCGTCACAGGAATTTCTCAATTCTAAAGTGAAAGATTTGATATTAGTACAAAGTTGCGTTATAAACACAACAGAAACTCTAAAACCAAATATAGCAACGACGAAATTTTTAAGATATTAGATTTTCTGAGTAACAGCAGCTGTTTAGTCTCTGGACGAAACTCAAACAACATTTCAAGTGCCACTGATATTTTATTGACCTTCTCAGATTATGTTTGTCTCCTGGGCTTTCTGTAAGTATTACCGCAGAACAAAGAAAGAAAACAGTTGCCAAATTTCATTTTCTGTTTCATAGATACTTCCTTTACAGAAAAATTTGACTATATGCACCTGATATATCCCAGAGAGCTTAAAATATAAAATACAACATGAACAATACCCGTAATAGTGATTTTCATTACTCTGAATACATTTTACTTTGAAACATAAATTGTTGCATTCAAAAAGCACCCAGAACATGCCGATTACTTATTCTTTCAGACAATTCATGATCAATAGCCTGTTTTCAAAACAATGATTTCATCGACAGGACGCAGCTGTTGATCACTGGGTCGATACTTCTGCTGGTGGATCATGTCCCCGAGGATATTCACCTGCCCAGTTGTTAGACCTGTTGACATGAAATTGATCAACCAATGTTTTACAAACATTTGTTGCTTTTGTTAAAATTCTAAAGCACTGAAAAAAAAAAAAAACGGAATGTTTTACCCTGCCATCGGATTCGGCTTCTCATTTCGATTCATTTGGATTTGAGTGCTTCTTTTATTATGTTTGAATCTTCGACTTTCTATGATTTGGTTCTAATGCAACTGATGAGAACTTTCTTTTTGAAGTGAACATAAAACATGCATTTGGAATATTGTATTTTGAAACATCACTTCTCCATAAAGGGTATGCTGCTCTTAAGCATCTACTGTCTCGTTAGCTGCTATGGAATTTTCATTTCCAAGATGAAGGAGGGTTTTTTCGTCGAGATAGCCATGTGTATAATTATTATCATGACCTTCGTAATTTTATATCAACCGTTAATTTTCTGTTCTGCTTATTTTAGTATGACAACCACTGACTGAACCTGATAGTAATGTAACGATGCAGGAACTTCATACTATTCCATACCACGTGAATTTTTGTGGTGTTCTTTTTGCTCATTTTTGTTTTTTTTGTTGGTTTCCTATGCTGTGTTTTATGTGGATATAATTTTCCTCTTTTAAGGTTTCAAATTATTTATTTTCATACTGCTCCATGACAAGCATTTATTTTCATGTTGTTAAGAACCAAAAAATACTAAATCGCTTCATTCACAATTATAAATAAATTTGGCTTTGCATCCATATTTCTCTCCACTTATTTATTGCCAGCACAGTATTAAATCGTAAGACATACTACGCTTGATGATATCTCGTGCTAAGAAACCTGATGTCTTATCATCAATAATCTCACCCTCAGCTTGATTTCAGTAACGATGAGCATTCATTAGAGGTGTATCTTCTTTTTGCATGTATCTTTGTGTAGCAACGGTCATTCTACGCTATTTCAAAGAGTTATAATTTTTACTTTGATTGATAATTCTTTGTATGTATATTGTATATATAATATATTTTCATTGTTATGAATGTGTGTAAATATGTATGTATTGGAGAAGACAGTTCTAAGTTGAAAAACGTGTGTCTAATCCAATTGTCTTTAGTACAATAAAATATGTTTAAACTAATTCTTTGTTATTAATATACATTTTTTGTACATCATTGTTTGTTAAGGTTTCAGATGTTACGAAAGATGTGTATCCTGGTATTAAAAGGGGATTCGTTATGCAAGTTTTTTTATTACCGATCTTTTTAACCTTACATATAAAAGAGTTTGAATTTAAATTTAAGTACCTTAGGAGGTTAATGTTATGCTGCCTTCCTTCTTACTCATCTATTCTTCGTTAGATACCTTGTTAATCTATCGTATAAGTTGAGTGGTAATTGGTCATGTTAAAATAAATCAAATTACACATAGTGTTACGAAGAAAATTTCCCCATGCACAATTGTTTGTGTAGATGTGGCTTTTCAATTCATCCTATATCTCTTTTTTGTTATACCGAATCAAAACTGAGGTATAAGTGACTTATATTTAATTAAGATATATTCAAATATTTCAAAAAACTTTAAAGTAAAAAGTAAATGGGCGTTAGAAAAAATTGAAAAAACCTCCATTGTTAAATTAAAATGTTAAGAAATTTGACAACTTTTTTTTTATAATTTCATGATTTTTAAAAGATAAAATAGACGATACGCATTACAGCTTATTATGCAAACAGTTTATTACCCCCTCCCCCACAAAAAAAGAAACAAACACTTTTTAACGTACTATTGGTTACTAATGTAAAAATGAAAATATCTTGTTATTAAATAATTGTTTAAAATTTATCATTTCTGTACCAGGTTAGAATTGTCTGATAAGTTAATCTTTTGTATGGGTTTCCAAAAGAATTCTTTCGTTTCATTTTGTTGGCCATGGTCTT
>JARWCS010160128.1:0-14366 GCA_034783895.1 Geukensia demissa | reverse complement strand
GTGAAGTTTTGACTCTTTGATGTAAAATTCAGTAAGTGACATTTGTCTGTTTAGGAGAAAGGCTAATGATAGACTATACAAAAATAAGGTGAAAAGTTAAACTTCGTTTACTAAAATAGAATATGAAATTCTGCATATTTAGTTTATCCAAAGCCTCCGTTAAACAATTTTCTATTTTGATAAATTCTATAGTGACGCTGATTTAAACAAGTTGGTCACGTATCGAGGGCAAATGTAATTTGTTTGTCCAGAATTGATGACAACAGCTAAAAAATTCCTGCCTTGGATATAAATTTTGTTAGTAGTCACGATGTAGTCAAACTTGATTGCCGACTGGCGGACGAACTGTTAACTTTAAAACTGATTACCGATGTATCCCTTCTTCTGATGTGTGTTTGATTCTAACTTCGCAATAGCCAGTTGCTTATTTTTGTCCGTAATGTATACATTTGTTCTTAGGTCAAACTAACCATGTATGAAATTTTTGAACTTTTTGCCATTTTTTAATTCTTTCTAAATTCATCTCTATTTTGTATTTATTTTTTCTTAAGATAACTCCGATGTTCTTATTAACATGAATATAATTAAAAAAGTATTGGACAACTTAACGTCATCTTTTTACAGAAGGGTATATTACTGTATGGACAGCAAATATTTTCCCTCTAAAGCTGTTGCCTGTAGTTCACTGTATTTCCGTGGCACACGAAACAAATTCTTAAAAAATAGTACCGTGTAATTTTCTCTTTTATCAAACAGACAGATTGTTGACAAAATAGAAAAACCAACGAATGTAAATGTCTAAATTTCATTGCGTACGAAGTGCTTTTCTGGATTAACCTTCATCAGGTACGCTCGGGACCACATATTGGAAAACACACGCAGAGAAATCCCTACCGTATTACAGAAAGGAGTAGGAATTTTGTAAAACAATAATAAGTTGTTGTGAAAATGCTGTTTTTAACTGCCTTAATAATTCAATACTTATTCCTATATAACTTCCGTTATTTCGACAAAACGACAGGGTATTCTTTACTATTTCAACAAGAATGTAACATTTTCATTTTGTTCAAAATAGATATGATCGCACCAAATCATCACGAAGATATGTTAAACAAACATTTGTACCTGGTAGATCTTTAATTTAGCAAAGTTTGGTTGTGATGTTTTTGTGCGATATATATTAAAATCGACAAAAGCAAGCCTCGCCAAAGAATATAAAACTTTCCCTTTGGTGTCTGAGATTTCTTCGTCTTGGTTTTCGACGTTGTTCAATATTTCTCTACAACATTGTTTAATTTTAATCTGATCTTATAAAGAGGAAATAATTTGTCCCTTTTCAGATGAATAGTTATTAACTGAAAATCAAAATGCAACATTCACTTAAAAATATATAATATTTTAAAAACATACCACTGGTAAGATCTTTCTCTGCATGGCAGAAATCGGCGGAGTCGCAGGAGGAATGAGTATAGATTTTAGAGGTAATCCAGAGCGAGGAGGTTCAAATGTATTCCTCATTTCCTGAGATTTACTTATATTTTTCGAAGCATCTAATGGTTTAAGCCCTTTCACTTGGACAACAGAATGCAATTCCTTTTCCGATAACGAAGAGGAGCGTTTAATGTTTGGCTTGAATTTTCGTTTGACAGCAGCAAATATTTCAGACGGCGAAAGTGCCGATGGCGCTGCAGGGGACATCACTGATACCCCAGCTTTTGCTAAGTTGTTTTTCACTGATGTGCTGTCAAGACTGACAGAACGTTTTGCAGCTTTTCGTTGTTTCTTCTTTTCACTTTTTGATTCTTTTAAGCACGATGTTTTGTCTTCTATTTCAGAGGGATATTGATCGTCATTGTCCGACATAGAAGTTAAAGATTCGTCTGTCGGATCGTTTGATAGTTTCATTGAATCAAGATCTGTTGTTTCAGGAACTATAATTTCGCTGACAATCGTTTCTTTATCTCGTTTTGAGACACTTTCATGGCTTCGACTACGAGTAGGCCACGGTTTATGGGTGGTATTAACTGGTGAACTGTCTTCAAAAAAGTGTTTCCGGGCAGTTCTAGGAGTAACTATTTCTACACTAGCTGACAACGGATGTTTAGGCGGCATAACATGAGTCACTGGAATTGGTGCTAATATTTGCTGAAAACTGCACTGTGCTGAGTCAAACGAAAGTGGGGAGTGCGACACACTAGATTGACTACCGTCTTGTGGGGACATTTTGTAAGATTTCAGTAGACAAGTATCAATTGAAATGCTTTTTGGAATCTGTTTCACAGACGTCGATGTTGTTGTTTCCTTTTTGTACGTTGTTACTGTTTGAGACGTAGAAAACGTTGTACTTGTTGGTGGTATACAACGCGGAAGTAAAAAGCTTGGTGGTGGATCAGGGAATTTGATTTTTAGACCTTGTTCATTATGAACGTTTGACATGATATTTTGTTTTCGGTCTGCAAACGATCCCATATGGATACCCGGTAGAAATTCGTCTGTTTTGTCTTTTACATTAGATCCACTAACGCTTCTTTGATATTTAGTTTCCTGTGTTCCAGAACCATATTTTTGCTTTAGAAATTCTAATTCTTTACTATTTAAAGTCTCAACTACAAAATCTTCTTTTAAGGCATCCAGTTCAGAGCTCGAAAGACTTCTGAAAAATAGTGAATAAAAAACATCAATATGGTCCCTGTAAAATCCCACTGAACATAATGTAACGTCTAGCTCTGCAATTTTGTTGCAATAAGCATAATGTTGTTTACAGTATCCAACAACCAATGGATAAAAAATTTTATATCAGAAACAAAATAGCAAAGAGTGGATCAAAACGATTTCTATATTAAACAATTGTATTTTTCTTGTAGAAACGTCTTTAACTAAAGACAGAATTACTACATATTGTGGGAAATATTTAGGAAAAAACAATTCTATATGGCACTGGCTGTGAAAAATTAAAGCGCAGCACAGCAAGACCCTGAAACAAGATCATTTCTAAAATACATGTTTTACAGGCGAAATGCTTTTAGTACCGCAGACAGGGCAAAAAAACAATACCGTTAATATTCCGTCTTACCATAGTGTCGATGTTGTACGAGTTATCTCCCGTAAAATAGCCATAACTCGGAAATCCGGATTTTATTAGATGGTGACTGTTAATCAATCCGGAACCGAAATATACCTTACCTAATACATATTTCCATAGGTTTATTTATTATTTTTCGTAAGGTAAGTATACTTGCTTTTACGTGAAAAAAAACACACAGAAATGTAAGTACTTTCCCATTGCGGCTATATTAAAATACGTACTCTTTGGGAGATAATGCTTGAAAAACGTAAAAATTACGGAAGTATGACAAGACTATGGTAAGTCCGAATGCATTCAGTGATTAGAATTATATGTCTACCAAGCAGCAGCAAAATAATATGTATTGCGAAGCAGAAAAAATAATAAAAGCTCTAGCGCAGAAACCTTACCGACTATATAAATTCATTCCAAGACGTGCGAGAGACTATTTCAGAAATCGCTTGCACAGATATAAGACAAACAAGTATTGTAAATTTAAATATGATATGAATTTTAGGAAAAAAGAGTAGAGACGCACAGAAGAGATCACAAACCTTTCAACCTTTACAGGAACAATCTCAGGACTGTAAGAATATCTGTGAAATTTTTAATTATCTAAATATATGTGCATGTTGAAATAACGCAATCTTTTAAATTCTTCCCCGTACCAAGATATAAAAGGGGAGATTTTTACCAGTGAACAATCCCAAATGGATTTTATACTCAATATGTTTCAATGTTTTTACAGATTAATTTGGATTTAGAAAACCAAAAAACACACTTACGCACTTTTTATACTTTACCAGAGGCCCCCCGAGGTGTCTGTATCAATCACCTGCATCCATACTGCTTGATACAGGACCACAGAAGGACGATTTTTTGGAGTATATCTAGTAGGGATGTTAGATGGTAAATGCTGACAAATTCATTAAATTGATATCATCTCTTTTTTATATATTTGTATCAGCGTCGATCTAGGAGATGTTATACCAAGTGCATGCTGGTTTAACATACTGAATAACTGATTGGTACCAAGTCCAGTGTAGAATACCCATCCGGAGTAATAAACCTTGGTCAGCACCTCATAAGAAACATTCATGTCATGTAATGTTTCAATTTATCCACTCAAGAAGAACTTTTATCTATTTCCACCCATGGTCGTACGTATATATCAACCTTTTGCGGGTGGCCCTCTTCGATAACGGAACGGCGTCAAAATAAAAAAATACTTGATAAGAAGGCCATGGTGGTTTAAATCAATGCATATTTTTCCAAGACAATTGTTGAATTTCTCTTTGGGTCCTATGTTAAACTGCCATCCTGAATGACTGTCGACAACAAAGTAACAACACATGGTGTGCAAAAAATAAGAACATTCGAACAAAGTTCAGTTTAAATCAATATTCTGGTTCTGAAGAAAAAGACCTTTGCATGTTTTCCTCATGGGGACCTATGAGCTGACTGGGGGTCATCAAGGGTTACAGATCGGTACCAAAGAAAGACCAATTGGTCAGCACCTGATAATATGAAAAATTCCGTTTGTGACACAAAATTCTTTAGTGGAATTAAATTTGGAATTACTCCCGAGACAGTATTTTTGTGATTTCATTGGTGTATCACATAATAATGTAATGAAAAATGTTAGTTTTTCAAATAAGTCTGAAAATACGTAACCCTAGTTTTAAACATGAAATAAACTTTATTTTTAAACATATAGAAAAGGTTTAGAGTTTATTGTCCAAGCATCACGCGTCTTTAAATCTCAGGTGATCGTGGCAATGATTCACCTATTTTCAAGTTTTGTTAAATGTATTTTTAAAGAATTTTATCTTTTTTTTACATATATTTGCGTTATAAGTCTAACAACTGACAGTGGAATTTGGCAGAATTGACTGACCAAGAGAATGAATTGCAAGTTCGAAGTAAAATAAATTTTACTAAAGTAATAAGACCTAATTCGAAGATTGCACGATAACTGAATTAACCTCTCGTTTAAATTTGAAACGCTTTATGACTGCTGATAACCTGAAGCAAATGGCCACCTTAGCGTATCAAAAGTGCTGACGTCATAAATGAACTGGCAGCTAGCAAACATTATCAATTCAGCGGATGAATCAATTTGTTAACATTTCTACTGGTACCGGAAGTACCTGACAGTCTATCGACCAAAAAGAAACCAGTCGTTGTGTAGTTTACCTCCCCAGTGAGGCACCTAACGTTAGTTGACATTGCTACATAACTTCGAGTCCGTTCCTATATTGGTTTTGAAAACCACTGATTGTGACTAACCACTGCCTTCGACTACCGACTATCATGACAGGTCTAATAGTGGAACAAGAGCTGGTTACCTCTCTGGAGCACCTGAACTTGCACTAATTTTGATAGGGTTCGTGTTACTTTAGCAATTGTTTTTCTGTGGCTCCTGAGTGTTTTATGTTCTGGTGTTTTCTTTCCTTTCTTTCTGTTGGTTATGGTCTTGTTTGCGTTTGAATTTACGATTTACCTCTACCCCATTGTATCTTCGAACGCATTTTTCCCTTCGGTCACACTTACTTAGTTTCAGGACTAAGACACTGCGATTACTTTGGTATTTCCAATGCTTTCCCTCTTTACGTAAAAAATGTTTCAAAACCGAATGCTAAAGACTGATTATACAAGAATGAAGCCGGATTTGGCATGGGGATTATGGTTTTTAAAATTTAAAACGACACACTCCTATGATGTAAAGGAGTTTGTGTTTTGCTCGATTTTCAGTTCTTTTTTTTCATTTTTTATTTTCATTTGCTATTCTGGATATAATTGGACTAAATCTCGATGCGCTCGATGTTCTTTTATAAAGATTTATATTCCCAATGTTTGAGTACGCGCGGCACAGGTGAGTCTTTAAAATTTATTTAACATTGGTAATTTTGTATTTTTGTTTATGAAGACAATTTTTTTTCTTCTAGTATCACTGATTCATGAAGGAAAATTTCTTAAGTTTTCAAACTACAACAGCATTGAGCTCATATCACTAAGCAATTATTTTGTAAAGTTTGAAATTAATAATAACAATAATGGTAAATAATTAACTGTTAAACCTCTATAGGCATACCCATATTACCAAACGTACAAAATTCAAAGCAACAACAAACGTGATAAATGTAAAAGATTTTGAATTGAGGGTTAAACTGAATCAGTTAGCATTTTGTAAACGAAATAAATATACAATAAATCTTAAGACGACAACAGCTGAATCAAGTACATGTAATAGACCGATATGGTCGAGTTGTAGACGTACGTGAATTCCATTTGTGGTCCATAACACTATAAAGCTGAATAGTAATATTCTACAAACCTTCTGAGTTGTTTTCGTTCTTCATCAGACACCTCTCTTGGTCGGGCTATGTTTTCTGCAGCAAAATATATCTCCTTCAAAGCCTTCAAATGAAAATAAATATTTTATAAATAAACATACTACAATTATTCCAACTTTTCCTATGAATTATATATAAACATAATGCGATATTAGGTAAAAACGGACAACATGCAACAATAAAAAATTAACAGAAAAGCAGATTCATACCCCAGCACAACATTTTAGAAAACAATCAACGATTCATAACACATTTAAAGCCGAATGTAACCTCTTTTGAATTGTGAGCAGTTCTTGTTCCATTTATGTTAATCTAACAAGGCCCAAAGTTGTCAAATTCTGGAGAATGTAAATTACATGCAAGAACCTGTACCATTACTACTAACAAGTTAATCAGTTGTGCTGTTTGATTTTTCTTGTCTCATAAAGTGTTCTGGCGTGGTTATTTAATTTCACGCATTCATGTACTCCCCCTTTGACTTTAAATTCCTCTTAAGATATGGTGGTTGTATTAACAAACTGATAATCCATACTGGATGGAAAAAATATTGGTCAGATTAATCCTTTTCCAATTCTTGAGATCCGAATCAAATGGGATAGGGAAATCTTATTCATCCACACAATATTCCTTTTGTTTTTATGATGACCAAATTAACTTTAGGCAGAGGATGCTCTTTGGCCTAGGCACAATAATTTACCCAACTCGCATCCTGAAGAAGATAGATTAGAGGAAACTTTTTCCCCTTGATACACTTATCCAGTTTTAATAAATTGGTAAAGATTCACGTAAGCTATGGGAACTTTTTCGCCTGTGCATTTTTAAGAATTAAAACGGGATTTTGAAGCCTCGTTGTCAGATAACTCAAATCCACTCCAGTTTCAGGCCATATATTCTGTAAAAAAGGCAGGAACAAGACGGAATGACACATATACATATGTACATATAAAAACTAAAATCAAATACAAAAATATGGACAATGCGGACCCCACCAAAAAACGGGGTGGAACTCAGGTGGTCAGGAAGGGTAAGCAGTTCCTGCCTCCTGAAATTATGAACAGGCAAGGGTACCTTAGAAAGTTGTTCTCGGTGGAGGATTTGTTCATCATCAAGCTGTTTACGGAGAACTTTAAGCTGGTCTAGAAGAACCCGTTTCTCCTGTAGGTGTTCTTCATCTCTACTCTTCAGTTGCTTTTGTAGGTCTATAGCCAGATTATGAGCTTCCTCCAGCAGTCTCTTCTGTTCTGCCCTTTCTCTGTTCCATGCAACTTCCATTCTTGACTGCATGTCTTTTGTTCTTGACTGTGCATTGTTTATCATCGCTAGCTTTTCTTCAAGCTGAAAAATTAAACCAAATTACGTTGCAGTATATTAACTTATGAATATTTCAACATGCTTATCGCAAAACAAACATATTTTTGAATTAATTAATGGTTTGCAATATACTCGTTTACCTTTTCTTTTCCATTACTAAACAATCGACTTGCGAAAGTATAATCAAATTTTAAGATGCATATACTTATATTTCCATGTTAGGTGGTTCTAAACCAGGATACTTTTATTCCTGTTTTTTATAAAGAAAACAATGCAATGAAATTAAACAACAAATTGTAGTTGTTTATGTTTTCGATCAGGCCTTAGTAAAATTTGACATAGAACACTTAAAAGTTTTTAATTTCTAACATTATAAACTGTGTTAACATCACTAACTATGACAACTCTAAAGTACTGACCACTCATTATCTCTACCCTAAATTTGTTTACTTGACCTTTTAAAGATCCAAGCAATTCGCTCGCTCTTCATATTTATGGGTTCAAAGTTTCAAAAAACTTTACTCGCTCCAAATTTTGTTCACTTTTTAGAAATTTTCAATGTTATTCCTAAATAAAAAAATTAAAAATTGCTCGCTCGCTGCTTAAACAATACAAAACTAAAGGAAAAAACTTTAAAACGTTGTGTTCGCATCAGTTTTTGAGGTTGCACTCCAATATTTTGCCATTGCAAGAAAAAAAAATTAATCAGAAAATTTCGCTCTCTCGCGCCTTTTTTCATCACTAAAAATCCAAAAACTAAAAATAAATGTGGGGTTGCCTAATACATGAATGATTTTACTGTCTATTTAAATCCCAGTCTGACCTCTCGGCTGTAATTGATACATTAAAATATTTATTGAACTTGCCATACTTATTTGACCTTTCGGCTGTAATTTATATAATACCTGATTGATTTTACTCTGTTTATTCGACCTCTCCAATTCCCAGGCTGACCTCTCGGCTGTTATTTTATCAACAATCTCGGCACGTTCGTATTCTTGGTCTTCTATCTGCCGTTTTAGCTCATCAACTTTTATCTGAAGATCCATCGCAAGATCACGGGCACCTTCCAGCTATAAAGTATTGATAAATGTACAGTTTAAAAACAATCGTCGGACGAATAAGACGCAGGAAAAAGAATAAGACTATCTATTTTAAAACTTTATTCTAATGCTACTGATGAGAGGTTACTCCTTACAAAACATATATAGCATAACAAAATTCCCCATATTTGTACACCATTGGTAAACTTTTCATTTCGGAACTTTACTTTTGGTTAGTGACGTGAAATTATGTAATACTTTATATACATCAAACGGGAAAAGGAAAAAAATATAAAAAGATAAAGGTATTTTGGCAAGATAAATCTGAATACTTCATATGACTTGAAAAGTAAGACTCTTATTAAAAATATTGTTAAAATTAAAGAATCTCAAGTCTGTTTTACTGCGTTTGCATCACTAATATAAGGCTCATCTTTGGAAGGACAAAAGAAAAATCTTATGACTACAAATTATAATTCCCTGTAAACGATAAATTCGATAAACCAGTGTTGATGACGTCATGAGACTGAATTATTATGCCTTCAAAAATTCCTTTCTTGGAATGTAATTGTAACATCATTTTCAATTATTGACAAATTACCGGTTACTGGAATTATAAGTATAAATAATATTTTTACGGAATTTATTGATGGGTTAACTTAGCCTTTTAATCAGAAACTTTACAATAAGTCCTTCGGACTTTATTCAGTCTGTGAGTGATTCACAGGAAGTAACACATAAATAAATTTCTTCAAAAAAGCGTTCACTACTACAATGATATCAATATTAGTTTAGGGTAAACTTTGAAGTTGGAAAATAAAGGGATGCCATTGCGGTTTCGCGGAATATATTACGATTCGCTATTATTTTGATGCCTTACATATTCAGGCGAAAATTAGTATATCTTGGCAACAACTTAGTCATTAGGAATATTTCATTCGCAACACTTTACAATGGGGCTACAAATAGGAAGACTGAATCCACAATATTTTGACACGGTGGAAAATAAATAGCAATACTTTGTTTATCATGGATTACAATCAAGAAAATTCACACTTAACCATAGCGTTACAATACTAGTAACGAAATTTTCATTTGCAATACTTTCATTTACAATATTTTATCATCGGGGTACAGAAGGATAACAACACCAACCAAGGAATAAGGGATATGATATATAAGCAGTAGTTTTCTTTACTTAGTGGACAGTAGTTTTCTTTACTACTTCTCACATAACTAAGTGGCATACATTATGATTTCTGTTTAAAATTTTGAATTGATAAATTTACAAGAAAGATACATGAACAATATATGAAGGAAATTTTTGTATATTATTATATGTTTATTATTATAGTGCAACCTTATTTAACATTTTTGCATTCTTATGTTCAATTATTATCAGCCAGCCTTCAAAATGTGATTTTCTAACACTAACAACATTTTGATGTACAACAAATCAAAATCCATCAAACAAATTAATAAAGGAAAAGCCTTAACTTTTAACTAAATGAAACCTTGCAGAACTTTAACTTTGTACTAGAAACTTTGAATTTCCATTGGAGTACAGATCAATATCTTACATGTCCTTTTATTGAACCATAGCTAAGGTATCGATATCTGTGAAATAAGGACAAAGCCGGAAGACTTAGTTAGGTCTTTAATTATCAGAAACGCTTTTGTTGTAATTTTATAATCCTAAGGATCTTTCAAATTCTGGTTTGATTGATTGATTGGTGTTTAACGCCACGTCGGCAGTATTTCAGTCATATCGCGGCGGTCAAATTCTGGTGGTGATGCAGTAAATAAGTAACGGACGTTATCCATCATATAAAGTTTTAACTTCTTCATGAAAAAACATATAAAAATATTCATTATTCTGATTGTAAACTTATGTTTTCTTTAATAATTTTTTTGTGTTTTTTTATGATACCTGAAAACCTACATTTATCCAAGTATAACATTTTCTTTTATAAAACGATTAATACATCGCTAATAAATATCACACAATTGCTAGTTTCTAATATAGAGATTAAACGTTTTTGCAGCTTCGTTTTGAGATTTTGGCACTGCTTCCTTGACATTTATCAACAATTAAATGGCACACATAGGGCATATTAATACAAAATAATAATTATGATTAAAAATAATGAAAACCAATTTAAACGTTTTTATAGAATGTCTATCATTGAAATCCATACCTTGCAGGTGTATTAATCGGTCCTCCAATAATGAAGTGTTCCGTAAAACAAGAGAGAAAAACTATGGCAAAATGATTACAGATAACAGATGTGTGAGGTATTTCTGGCTTTTTAGACTATACATAATAATGATAATCGATTTGAAGGGGAAATTTCGCGGCTTAATCTAGCTGTTACTTTTCTGCAGACAGAAAGCTTTAACAAACACAAAGATGATTGAAATCAATGAGATAATTGGTACTTGACCAAATATTTTTATATTATTGTATGATAATTTTGAAAGACAATACAGAGAAGAAGTTGGCGTAATATCGTCAACGCCATTTACTTGCAAATAATCTTTTTATCTAGATTGACTAAGCCAGCAGTAGATTTATGTGAAAATGGTAATGCGCTGTAAGTGTGAACAGAGATCAAACTATACTCTATTTCAAGCTTTCCTGGAGTGCGATTTTTGGGCTTAATCTAATTATACGTGAGTTTCCGCCTTTGTATTTATTTTAAATAAAAAAAAAAGTATTATCCCACGGATAACGGTTCATTCTTAACACTATGCGAAAGCGTTTTACATACTATTACTGCCCCTGAATTTATCTACGGGGATTTAACGTTGGAGGTTGGCCATTTTGTTTTCGGGCGGGAGCGCTGAAGTTTGACCTAGATAAAGTAATTTGAAAAATTACGCACATTTTTTTTTTATTCGGACCCCCCTTTGCGATACATATCAGTAGAATTACTTTCATAATTTCATCCAGGTGCGCCACTAAGCATTTTTGCAGGTTATCAAATCCTAGTTAAATTACTTAATTATTACAACTTTGACAATGTGCACTCCCGGTCTTGCGCTAGCGCGTGCAAAGAACCACTTGCGGCAAATAAATGCCCAATTATATAATGTAAAATCCCCGTTAAAATATAAAAACTCGGCGTAGTTTCAAATACACCGTAATTGCTAAAAAGTATTATTGCAAGTTACTTGCAGTTTTTTCAATCTACAAAATTAACACTATTTCATAAGAATACGGTAGAAAAATTTTCTTTCGCAACCTTTTTTCTCGTTCCAACAATCTTTGACATACAGTACAAAAAAGTAAATTAAAATATTTCATTGTATTTTGAAAAATTAGATATTGATCATTTCAAATGTCAAAAGAAAAAAAAAACACATCAATAACTTGATAATCGTTACCTCGTTTACCTTAGAGGGAAAATTAAAGTAGCCTGTACAAAATAAAATCCCCAAAATCACCTTTAAAATTTGTTTTTGAAGTATTAGCATAATTAACTCTTAATGAAATTTAATTAAACATTCATTAATTAATATGCATACCTCCTTGTTTGTGTCAAAATATTGATTTGTCGTTTTTGGGATAATAAGTTGTTTTTTCGAATCTTGAAAACTGTGATTTAAGAAAAAAGTTTTTTTTACAAAAATCTGCGACGGTTCGTTACCAAAATCTAATGTAAATTTTGAATAGAAATAAAAATTCTGTTAAGTTTTAAGATAAAAACGGGCAGTTGGATTTTACATGCAGAGTTTCTTTTTTCTTTGAGTATATATTGCACATAATTGATGTCCCTGACGCTGCATTTGGTTTCCTGTTTCGATTGGTTTGGATTTAAGTCCTTATCTTACCAAAGGTTGAATCGATCAATATCCTTGATTTCACCTAATTCTTCTGAAGAAAGGCCATTCTTCGAAATTCATTTACTGGATATAAAAAACTTATCATATTACAAAACGTGAATTAGCATATAGATCTTTTAGCAAATACCTTGAGTATATTGTATATAATGACATCAATCGTCAAAGATTATGTTGTCATTCAAACTCGTACAATCATTCTAGCATTCTAGCAAGGAAATTCTCCAAATAGCAAAAGTTGTCTACCAAATTATTAATAACCGTTTGTTAGAAATATGAGGTATTGAGAGCATAGTTTGACTTAATAACGCAGCAAGAACGCATTTACTAGATTTGCCGTCTTTTAAATTTTAAATCAATACACACTAAATAAAAATGTAACGAAAAAGTCCTTTTGCTGTAGTATATTATCAATAAATACGTCGAGTATTCTGACAACAAAGAAATTGAAGATATGGTCTGATATAGCAATATTAACAAAGGCTAACCAAATTCCGGTTTCCATTTTTTTGGAAGAGATTTACGGCTAGCGTTTTCTGTTTTATAAGGCACGTGGGTTAATTTAGTAGACTGGACTATACATCCGTCACCTTTATCGTAACAGAGTCCATTTCACACAAAGGACAAGCTAAGATAAGAGCCTTAATGGCCCATTATTCAACTTGCATTTAATTTCTCTATTTTTGTTAAAATTAAGTTAAATAATGATTTTTCACAAAACAATTCAAAAATGCATAGTACAGTGTTTTGACGTCACATTGAAAGGCAAAAATGGCAATTCTTTCAGTTTATTGGCATAATTTTGGTTTGTTTTTGGCTAAAATAATTATCTCCGAATCTGAAGACCAACATGATATTGATACTTTATTTAGATCTTTACATTAAACACCATCAGGGAAAATTGTGGTGGTCGGCGTTGTCGTTTATATTTAAATTTACGGAAATAGCTCGAACATTTGTACTTTTTTCATTATTTTTTAACAAAAAAGACACATTGGTTTCTGTTAATGACGTTGGTATGAAGTAAAAAAACAAATCATTTTTAAAACTGTCGTAAAATATTAAGTTTCATTATTTTGCCTCAAATGAGGCCATATTGCAAATTTATTGGACGACTTTCATTTCCTGTTTCGATTGGTTTGGATATAAGTCCTTACCTTACCTTTCAAGAAATAATATTCCACGAGTGGAATCCTTTTTTCCCATTTAGTTTGCTGATAGTCAATGCATTTGAGGATATAACTGCGGGAGTCGGTAAAGAAATAAGAGCTTCATATTTGAATCAATCATGTCTTATCCTGTTTACGGCGGTAGCGGCTTTGCCTATACACACTCGAACGTCCACCATTTGCTATTAATTAAAATTCTATTACCCTCTAGATTTAATTAACCTAGTAGGTTTGATGGCTAAATATACCTAATCCTAGAGAATCGTTTACTTGAAATAGAAATCCAGATTTTTAACGTTGAATGTAAGTTTTTTGCCTACCTTAGCTAACGGCTGAATTGACTTTATTTGACCTTAAGAAAATTTCTTGAAAAGTCATTCTAGTTTTCCAAATTGGAAAAAAAGATAAGCCTATTTTGACGCTATTCAAAACTGTCATTAAAAATGCAATTTTATACATGCATAAATAAATTGTAAGTAAACGTCGACATTCCACTCATACAACGATCGAACCTGCACTCACATATTACGTTTTATGATAAAAAAAACCTCGCATTTTGACTGAAAAAAAATGAAAAACG
>JARWCS010160127.1:0-22885 GCA_034783895.1 Geukensia demissa | reverse complement strand
CTCATTACGACATGTCATGTACAGTTTTGGGCATAAGAGTTATAAAGTTGGCGGAGGAAAAAAAATAATAATCGGACGAAATACAGTAAGGTCTACCGAGAAGGTTCTCGGGTAGACCTTAATTAATAAAACAAGACGTCGACAGAAAATTCGTTTAGTTGAAAAACCTTAAGGAAACTTCTGACAGTTTAATATTTATAAAAACACTTCCAATATAGTATATATTGACAAAATATCCACACAAGAATACCAAGTAATGCAATTATCTTGATAAAAAGTAAAGACAGGAGAGCAAATTATACCAAAATATCAACTCAGCTTTAAAAAAAGGAAAGTCGGGTTTAATTGCTTTCGATTTTAGTCTTTATGTCGATAGAGAATACAAAAACAATAACAAGTAAAACCAGAAATAGCAAGATGTATACACCTGTATTACAGTGTAAAAGTATATATCATTCGAGACCTTGTGTAGTAACCAAAGTAAAAAGTGTTGACAGGATATGGGTCAAATGTCTAAGAAAATATCAGTTCTGTAATAGTAGATTATGAAAAAGAGAGATGATAATGGTATCAAAGAAAATATGTTTTACGATCTATAGCAGTGTAATAAAGATAACCCTTACGGATACATTAATTCAAACCACTGGTATAACTACCACCGGATACTACATAAATTTCGAGTTTTATTAATGATATTTAAAACAAAGTAGTATGTGATATCTGGATGTTTATTGATAAAAGTGCATAGTCTATTGAAATATTGCTTCTGGGTCGAATACCACTATCACCGTTGTGTTTATGGCAGTAACCTACCAATTGCAAAATTGAGGTTTAACGCATTAATATAAGTATTCGCATTACAGACTTCTGTATTAAGTTTACATAAGGATCATAACAAACTACAATGTTACAGTAAGAAGATTATGAAGTGTAATAAACAAACTTTGGCAGTGTAATTGTACGAATAACTCAGTCAGAGGTTATGTTTTGTTCCCGTTACGATATAAACAATGGCGTGCTTTGTGTTTTGGATTAAGGACTATATTACTGTCAAATCGTCATGTGGTCAAATTCGGAAAACACAGAAATTGTGCAAGTCATACAACTGTCGAAATAAAAAGAATTTACAGCTCGCAGGGCAAATTTACACTTAAATATCTTCTCAGCTTATAGAAGGTACAAATTACAAAAAAAATTAACATCAACATGTTGCCTTCACCTGTGGAAAAAATCTACGCCAAGGGTTGTGGAAGATCCACAAACATACCTTTAAACCAACTGTTTTTATGTCGATCGATAATACAAAAAAAACAATCAAAACAAGAAATGAGATGTACCCACCTGTGAGTAGCACTCACAGTTTCTGACACTATTCAGAATTCAAGTGCAATTTAAAGACAGACCAGAAAAAACATAAACACGCTCAAAAGCATTAAAGTTTAAAATAATCATTTTTGTCCAAGAAAACAAGGCCATAGTAAAAAGTATTGACAGCATGTAGGTCAGGTAAATAAAAATATCGGTGATAGATTATAGAGAAGAGAGTTGATAAAAGTATCAACAAAGAAAATAACAGCAGTGTAATAAAGATAACTCTTACGAATAAAATGAATTCTAACCACTGATATAACTACCACAGGATACTACTCAAATTTTCGAGTTTTATTAATGATTTTTCATAAATGTAGGATGTGATATCTGGGTGTTAAAAAACTCGTAGTCTATTAAATTATCGTTTCTGGGTTCCCATACCAGTATCACCGTTATGTTTGTGCCAATAACCTACAATGTTACATTAAAAAGATTACGATGTGTAATAAACAGTATTTGACAATGTAACTCTCCTAATAACGAAGTTTGTCAGAGATTATTTTTGTTGCCATTACGATATAAACAATGGTGATTTTTTTGGGATTAAGGACTATATCACTGTCAAGTCGTCATGTGGACAAAAATCTGGCTTAAAAAGCTATTCATAGTTTTAGTTTGATCATTGTTTGTAAAGTTTAACATTAACTTTCAATTTATGGGTGAGCGTATGCTAAATCGAAGTATGAAAATAAAAATATAACAAAAAATATGTAAATAAATACATATAGATCTGGTATGGTTGCCAATGATATAATAGAAAGAAAGCATATGGTATAAATATTCATGACACAAAAGCTCATATATACAAGTAAATTCCAACCAAAGGAACAGCGCTTTGATTGCTGTTCTTCATCTCAATGTCATAGCGATACTCTTATAACCATACAACAAATAATATATACCCTTCGGGTCACTTACTACCCGGCCTTCTACAATAGATCAAGACCCATAGAATGAAGCAATCTGTAACAGGCTCATACAAATGTGAACCTTGTAAAAGTGAAAAAATCTATTAATTATACTTAAATTAAAAAAAAGACAACAACTAAACTACAGGTTACTGGCTAGGGACTGGCAGATAGAGTGTATGACTTAGTTAAATATGCTTGTGAGCACTTTACATGAGAAATCAATAAAACAATAAAACGAACCTTTGAAAATCAATTGTGTTGGCGTTAACTCAAAGAGTATTCATAATAAAAAAATTATAAAAAACAAAAAAATGCAGACCTCGAAAAACCCCTCGCTGTTTTTGACAGGTAGTTGACAATTCGTAACGTAATTAATTTTAAAAAGGTTTATCTTTAAAAAAATGATTCAATCAAAACACGGCGCATCTAGTGCGAAAATTTCAAGTTCTTGTTGGAGAAAATGCCAATATAAACATATTGGTAATTATACAGTGATATCAAACAAATCCCAAATGAAGAAAGAAAAATGACAACACGTGGGATAACTGATGAATAAGCTTCAATACACGTGCTTTTGAAAGATCTACTAAATTGTATATGAATCAATGGTAAAGAAATATTTGTATTATGGATCAGAAGACCAACATATTGTTCGGTTGTGAAAGTACTTTTGTTTATGGGGTGTTCATTTTCGTGAATTTCATTATTCAATCAAAACACAAAATTAAGTTCTCAACGACATTGCTCTTTTATGTTGAATGTGAAATCACTTATTCATGACCCCGCGAACCGATGAAATTTTTTCCAAACAAAACTTTTATTAACGAAAAAGGGTATTTTCCTATAATATTAATTTTGATTTCCCAGCATTGTTTCCAAAACAATTATAAGTGCATAATAAATGTTTTCAGATTATAAACGCATTAATAATCACCTTTCGTTTTTTATAACAAACCGTATAGTATATAGACCAATGAGTTAATAAGATTACTGGGTAATTACGTAAATGACAATAATATACATTGTTATATATATTTATATATAAAACAATAACTCATGCTTCACCCCATGTTACCCTTTGTATACAAGATAATCCTGTTATTAGAAATGTGTTCAAATACAATTGGTTTTGTGAATGCAATAACAACCAATCGCTTCTGTAGGGTTCGTGTTACTCCATCTTTAGTTTTCAGTGTAGTGTTGTATGCTCTATGTTTGTCTTTCGTTTCATTTTGTTGGCTATGGTCTTGTCTGTCTTCCGACTTAACGATTTCTCTCTGCCCCTTTGGTATCTCTGAATTCCTTTCAGCATAGGAAACGAACTTTAGTTGCAGGTTTTAAAAAACTGATTACACTTTTTTGTAAATTGGTGCTGTTAACCTTTGTAGACTGAACCAAACTTTAACTAGTTCTGTGCTATGACTGATGTAGACAAATCTACTCGGGATTAAGCAACCAATGTTCGTAAGATCCCCGTCAAATGAAAGGAAATCGGAGAATATCGATAACTCATTCTAGTCAGAATCGGTCAAGAATTCTGACAAATTCAAAACCAAAACAATGAGAAAAACAGAAAATAAACAAAGAGAAAATGAAGAAAAAACAAATGACAAAAAATGACAAACACTGGCACCAAAAACGAATGTGAATTCAGGTGCTCCGGAGGGATAAACAGTACCTTTCTCTTTAAAGACAACCTTTCTGTTTAGTTCAGGAAAAGTCAGCAGGTGACACAAAGCTGTGTTAAAATGTACACACATTTGATTCGGGTACTTTGAAATAAACATTAAACTTTGATTGTATTTTGAAATATCGTCGAGCTATGGGTTTTCGAGGTTATAAACGCCGATTGTGACGTCATAAATACCGTAAATTTAGCACTGTTACAACGAATTCATATGTCGTACGCATATGATCTGACGATATAGATAGAATTCGATGACGAGTACTTCAAAATTTAATTAAAACTTCTGCGTTCGGTTTCGTTATCTGAATAAAGACAAAAACACAAAGAAATTACCAAAACAAGTTGTTTGTTTTATATTTCAGGCATTATTTCAGAAGGCAGAGTTGCTTTTCATAGAGGGAGAATATGACACAGCATTAGTATATTATCACAAGGGCCAAAAACAAAGACCAGACATATTGGCTTTCCAGGATGGCATCTTCAAAAGTCAGGATGCTCTCAATCAAACCGGTTCAGGTATATTTTTAATGTACAGATTTTTTGCAAGGCAATAGAGCTTTTATTAGGATTATACATTGAAACCTTTAGTTTTATAAGCAAGATAGACAATGTATTTACAGAAAATTACACTTGTCAAAATATCTAAAAGAAATTCTATAAAATTTCTGTTTACTTGCATGTACATTGTTAGTTATCTTTTTACATGTGCGTGATTTAGTTTCTTAGTATCCTGAATTACCTTCCCTTATCGAGCATTTTTGCGAGTATCTACCACACGTTGACTAACCGACCTTTCTGAATGACGTTTCTTCTACTTTACAACTTCCTGTACTGATAGAAAAAATAAGACAGCAACCGGATGAATAGTTTCATTTCATAGACAACTAAAGCAGTCTGTTGAATTGGTTAGTGTTTTGGGGTTTGGGTGTCACTTGGCGATATTTGATTATTGCCATTCTCACTTAATCGCAATATCTGCAATAATTTCTGATGTTACAGTACTTAATTATGTATTCATTGTTAATGTAATAATGTAATATGAAAAACCAATAAATATGTCTTAATATTTGTAAGCTGATTATTTAATCATGTATACAATATTTCAGCAAAAGCTAAGAAGAAATCAAATATTCCAGAGAGTCATGGAAATCCTACCAAAAGGGTACGTATTCATGTGTACAAATAACAGTTGGCATGCCAGTGTAAACGAGTTAACAGTTTACCTGAAATAACGCAAACCTACCTTACACGATAATTATCAGGACAAACGACAAAACATGATGTGTCTCATTAGTTATTTCATTATAACTCACGTCGAGCAGTTCTCTATGTAGCTCTACAACCGACAGCTTAATCTGAAATAAAACGGTTTTGCACGATTACGCGAAAAGAATAGGATTCCAACTTATTGTTTACTAGAAAATACGGAATTGCCCATGTTGAATTGATATGGTGAATTTTGACATGTTTTATGTACATTTCAAAGAGTAACCTCTCATCAGTCGCATTAGAACCAACGGATAGGAAGTCCAAACAGAGTAAAATAAGTACTCCAATTCAAACAAATGTACTAGCAATGTAATCTAGGGATTAAAATCAAATATCTTTTATAGTTAGAACCTTCTTGAACTAGTTATTTGAATCTTACCTGAGCCAAATAAAAGGAAATATGTAAAGAATTTGACAACAGAAATATACACCATAGCAAACCACCTCAGGGTTGATTAAGAAAATTTAGTACTTTCTTTCAACTACATCTTAAGACATGCATTTGGGTCCACTTACTTGTTTCCTTATGGAGAGTCGTTTGTTCTGAATACAGTACAAAGCTTTACATTGATATTATGAAAACAATAAGCTATGTTACGAATCGTTTTATTTTTCTTCATTATTTTTTTTGTTTAAATGCTGCAAATGTTTAGGAAATATTTTTTCGACATTATCATAGAAAAAAATCATTTTTGCTTTTATTTAAATGCTGCAAATACTTAGGAAATATTTTTTCAACATTATCGTAGAAAAAAATCAGATTTTATATACAATTGACTAAAATTGATAAGAGTGTTTTGCTAAGAATGCAATCAACAGTAATTTTAACATAATTCCACCCATACATCACTCGAGTAATCAGACAGAAAATGGCTACCAAAAATTCATGAATGTATTAGTAATTCGGTATAATTTTTTCTCATCTAGCGGAAAGATACTCAACCACCACAGAAAAAGAAACTCAACACATCAAAAGACAGTACCATTTCCAACAGAAATACAGGAACACCGATTCATCGCCATTCCCAGCATAACAGCAATAATGATACACCAGAAAGCAACACAACACCACGAAATGTTCCGACGCCAGGTTTTAGAAAACGCCAAGTCAACCCTTTGGTAAAGATGGAACAGTTTAAAGGTTCTATGGAATCTCTTTCAAAGCCATCTGTTGCATCCGGTAGTGAAAAAGAGGCTACTGAAGGGGAAATAACGGAGAGAAGGATGAAACAGCTGTTGGGTAGAATGTATAACGATAAACAATACCTTGAACGACTTGTAGAGCAAGCCGGTTAGTTAATTTTCTCCCTTCTAATTCTTAAGCGACACTTACGCCTCTAAACCGGTTGTTAAAAAAGTGATAACCAACGCCACGTGCACTTTGGTGGACGTCAAGGAACTTGCAGACAATATATAGATGTAAACGTCAAAATCACAACGTTAAAAAATAAGTTGTTAATCATATACTATCTCAGTGGTTAAACCTTCAAATTTCTCGCCAAGACACGGACTTTGAATGTTTAGCAATCTCGATTGTACAAAATAAGATTGAGATTATCTATTTAGTTTCAACATATAGTTTATAGTTTCTCATTATAATACTTATTATATTGTGTAGTATAGAAAATATGCGTCTTCATTTTGGCTTTACCAAACAATTTATACTGTAAAATAATGATTGCGAAAGTGAAAATGTAACAGGCATTTTAAGGAGATCGCGAAAAACTAACGAAGAATAGTGTGGCCAAAATAAAAAGATCCGCATCCTTTTCTATTATTTCATCCTATGTTTTAGAATAAACTAATAAGAAAGTCGGAAATAATTCATTTGTACTGCAGCTCTTATAAGCAATGCGCCATCGTATGCCGTATTTATTTTAACTATTTTATTCTTTTTGCAGGTGAACTTCCATCCGGGTCAATTAGTTTATCAAACATGGCGGAAAATGGTTTGAACTTCCTGTATGATCGTGTTCTGTATTGGGTTCGTCAAGGGCGAATTTTGCCACCAGAAGCACCTATCCTTCCACCTCCACCACAACCAACACCTTCCAAGCTCCTTGACAAAAGATCGCCTCGATCGGATACTAGTAGTATTTCTGGACCTTCCACTTTTGATGACAAATCAACAATTACAAAGTTAGAAATGAAAAACGGAGACGGAGTGAAACAACCGACATCGTGGTTTAGGTACATGGAACAAAAGAAACAAAACAATGTATCCAATAGAAAATCGAACCAAGCAAAGTTCTTAACTGTTTTAGAGGGGCATAGAATGGAGCTAAAAGAAAATAATACTGATCCAAGGAAGACTTTGAGTCCGTTGAGACCTACACCACCAAAAACCGAAAAACCAGCAAACATCAGGAGAGGGCGAAAACGAAAAGGGGCAAGATCAAGTGACAAGGAGAATTCAGATACAGACTCCGGATTGAATATTAGCTTTACAACATACAAAGGTAACAGCGATGGAGAAAATCATATGTCATTTGAAGAAATTGAACCAATAAGAGAGGAGTCACCATCACCAAGACGAATGCGACAAAAGAAACTGATCAAATACATGAAGAAAGACAAGAGAGAAAAGGCAATACATCGCCGAGAACAAATGATTAATTTCGTCAACAAGGAAGTAGAAGATATAGAATTAGGTAAATTTCAAAAATACCAAAGCCGCATCTTGCAATGATCCATGCATTTCGATAAACTCTTTTACAATTAAAAAAAAGATTTACAACAAATGAAAAGTTGACAATTTGCCATAGCTCCGTCTTAGTAACCTTACTTCGTGTCTTAGATTAGGACTTAAATCAAATCCTTGAGTTAAAAAAGATTCATTATAATTGGTCAGTTTGTGAGTTGAGGAGCAATTAGGAATTCCTCAACAATATAAGATTTAACATGGTTTTCAGTTCTCATGTATGGCAATTTTCAATTTGTTTTGGTTTTATGAAACACAATTTCTGGTCATATGGAATGTTAACTCTGTTATCTTACAAAAACCAGATTAGATTCAGCGTAATTTAACATAAATTGTATATTCCGAATTAAAAAAAAAAAAAAATACGAAAAAAATAAACATGTAACCCACGAGGGGACAAGTCAATAGAAATGAAAATCCCCAAAAAGAAAGTCAAAACACATGAACATATATATCAACATCACGAACCACAAAAAGAACAGTAAATTTAAGAATGAAGCAAATTTAGAAATAGCCTCTGCATATTTATAAATGGTCTCACAAATACAGTGATTTCATAGCTTACATGCACGTTTTGCAGCTTACGTGGAAGGACGCTATGTGGACTGCGCACAAAGGGCTGAGGCCTGTCTCACAACCATAACAGCGTTCGACGGTGAACCAATTCCAAACGTTATGTCTATAGTTGGTAAACTGCACAGTTACATCGGAAACTCTGCTATCGAAAATAAAGACTTTGAGACCGCCCTTCGTCACCATGAAAGAGATCTACAAATAGGAGAAGAGACGTATGTACAAAAAATATGTAAAAATGTTCTTTTAGCAAATTTTAATCAACAGTTTGGAGAAGCAAAGTGGAATAATGTTCAACTAATATTTTGTGATATTCCCTTTGAACTTGAGTAGTCTCTAGAATTTAATACAAAGTTCATTGTGCATAATCATGATTACTTGCGACTGTTTAATATATACAGACTATTTCTTTATTTTTCTACGTTTTGATCAACCAATTGATTTGTTTATACATGACTAATATCACCACACACATTGTAAACACAAATTTAATAATCCCTATACTGCTGCAGTCTGACCGGGCTGAGCATCCCGTGTCAACCTTCTTATAGAGATCTGACAACTCTGTTCTGTTCGACGTTTTTCGGTATTCTGAACGAATTTGTCATAAGAAGCCATCTTGTTTGAGCTGATGTAACTTAAGACAGACCTTTTTATTCGATTTATGTAATATCCTTTGCATTTATGGAGAAATAATTATTTATGTGTTGTTAATCTATATTTGCTAACCTCTGTTCTGATCAAGTGCTTAAGATAAATCTTAAGAAGAAAAAATATTCATCTTAAGTACAGAAATACAGTCATGACATCATTTGACTTTTACCTTACGTAGGTTCAATGAATTCAGTAAATTTGTGCCTGTTTTTCAGAGATGACACAGAAATGGTTTCGAGAGCTCTCGGGAACCTTGGCAGAGTTTATGTATCACAGGGAAAACACCAAAATGCCCTTGAACTGTATGTATTAAAATTGTAGATGCCAGGATAATGTATTGGGCGCCAATGTTTACAAATTAGCAACTTTTAACTCTAGAATAAGGCGCAAGATGCCTTCACTATCTAATTTATAGTGTCAGCGCAATGTGTTAGACGCCAACGTTTACAAATTAGCAAATTTTTAAGTCTAGAATAAAGCACCAGATGCCTTTCAATTAGTTAGTGGGAACATGAATTTGCATATTAACTAATTTCATAACAGATATCTTGTTTCATTTATTAGAAGAAAAACAACGAATATCTCATATCTGATTCATTTTCTTTTCAAAGTCTTCGTACTGAGAAAAAATGAAATGTGTGTATTTTTTATTTCATGTTAATATGTTTGCCATATTCGAATATGTTTATTTTATTTTCACAAGATTTTCGAGAAAGGTTCCATTATGTGCCACTCGTTTGGAAACTGCATGGTTGTATCATGAGATAGGAAACTGCTTCCTCATACTTCAACAATTTGAATTTGCCCGTGAAGCAGCCAGACGTTCCCTAGAGGCTGCTGAGGAGGCTGTGGAATGGAGCTATCAATTACAGTCTAGTGTACTGTTAGGCGTTGCAGAAGGTTGGTGTGAACATATGATTGCTTTGTAAATTCTCAAACATTTGATGTATAGCTTACTCTATATTCTTACATGCAATTACACAGTTTACGCTTTTGTCTCCCATAGAAACAAAGTCGAAATATCCAAACACTGCAATGATCTAATATCTTCGTTATTTAGGGTACAAATGATTTTTAAGACAGATTTTTTTTTGGGGGGGGGTATCATGTTATCATGTCCTTGAGCATTATAATCATAAAATGTTGTTTTTATCATTTGAATATTTTTTATTTTTGTTTCAGTCAAGCTTCATGAATACCATGCCGCCTTCAATACTTTCGAACGTGCATTGGATCAAGCCCGTATGCAAGGTTAGTCCATTTGATTTGTCGATTGCTATTATCTTGTTCATCTAGAGGTATTTTGTACTTTGTAACTTTGTTGACGATGATTGACCATTTGTCTACAATTTTTGAGCCATATTTCACTTACTAAATCAAATTATTTATTTATATTATGAGAAAATTGCCCTTAGAGTAATAAAAACATCTACTATAGAGAATTGTTAATAGCTGTTTGTTAAATTGTATGCTGTTAAGATGTATAAGAGAGTTAATCGGAGTGTAAAAATGGTCTTGATGTTTCTTCTGCAGGAGACACCAAAGCAGAGGGAGCAATTCGTGAAGCTTTACAGGACGTAAATCTCCGCATTGTGGAAGAAATGAAGCGTAACCAACAGGAATTCATGTCCATAAATAGAGCTGACTATGCTAAGTCTCGAGCAGAAATGTCAGATTATTCAAGTATATACATACCTGAAGATGATGGCGATGTTTCACTGACAGAAACCGGATATGATACGGACAATTTACATCTGGACTTAGATCAGATGCGTAGCGAAATGGAAACATCGATGTTTGGTTCAACAGCTCAATTACAATCAGAAAGAACTTATCGGAATGAAATGGGTTCCATGTCAAATTTACGTGCCATTGGAAGATCTTCGGTTGTTCCTAGTGCATACAGCATTCTGCGCAGTAATACGGCTATGGGATGAGGCCAGTCGTAAGACATACATTATCGTAACGCAATACATGTAACATTTTTGTACTGTAGTATCATTACATTTGTGCCAAAGAAAGCTGGGATTGTTGCCCTGAATATTTTATTTTGTACTACTGCAGAAATTTTGACTTGAAACTCACTTTCGTTTCGGAGTTTTGGGCAGAATCTGGCATTTTCCCATATTTGTGTTTGACTTGTCCTGTTTTCTTTTCTACTTTGGGAACAAAGTAGGGGTGATTTTGATTGGGCTTTGTTTTAATCTTTCAGCATTGTATCTTGTTATCTCTCGTGTCATTGCATTTTCGTTTCGATTTTCGTGCAGCAATGACACATTTTTTAACAGTTTTGCACTCTTCAATTATACGCAAATAATAACTTATATTTTATAAATGTCGATTTCAACAGATTGTTTTTAAATAATGAAATACAATCCTATGTGTTTAAAATCAGAAATTTAAATATTTAATTTTAATATTAGCTGTCTGTTGAAATAGACATTCCTATTTTGTCCAATAGTTGCATGTAGTTTTTTAAAGATATTTCATTCTATGCAATGTACACCCTTAATTTAGTTTTGAACTTTGTCTTTTGAGACAAGAATAGTTATGAATTAAACACAATATTTTAGTTTCAGAAAATGCGTCAGATTAACCTTCATTTTTGCACAGGTTACATACACATATTTCACATATGATCTCTTAGTAATCATGTATATTTTGACCAAAGATATTGTTTCTGTATTACGTTTCGTTTCGTTTTTCGAATTAACAATTCTGCCAAGTACAAGATCGGTTCGGATGTCGTATGCCTATAGCAAGCACGAACCCATTTAAAGAGAGGTCAGCTTCCTTAGCTGGACTGGTCTAATTGGCAGTTTGTTGTAATACACCGACATTACTGGTCAGTTTAATTGTAAATCACGCATGTATTGTTCATATTTGAAATTTCATATGTTAATGTTTATAATAAAATATATGTTATACTCACTGACTTTCAGTTTCTGTCTAATCTGTTATAGTAGTACTCACAGACTTGCCTTGAAGGGATCCACTTTATGTTCTTCAGGTTACAATAGCCCAATTATGATTTCTGGTATTTAGCTGAAGGGAAAAACAAAGATTGGCGTGCGATTGGGCAATATTAGAAACCAAACTTATCATTATAAGATTTGTTGATGATCGGTTAATAGAAGATTTTCAGTTTTTTAACCCTCAATTTTCGCATAAAAATGCCGCACGAACCTATGTATCTTCTTCCGCTAATTTGAAGTTCACCATGTCTGTAACCTAAGTTTTGAAAAGGAAATTACACTATTTCTATTTTTAGATTCGTGCCAAAATAGGGGACCCCCTATGTAAATAGCATTACGGCATAATTGGGCTATTGTAACCTTCAACGACATGTGTTCAAGAAAACCTGCTAGTCATCATTATCCCCCCTCGTTTGTTTATTCTTGCCAACATTTATATATATGCTTGTCGGGAAATGATGGCCACTGTCGATGCTAATCTTTTTATTTTTTATTCAAAGTTTTTACACAAGATACAGTCAACTCATGTGAAAAACGTCTGGAGAACAACAAAGATGAATATTATATAATTAAGAAAATGTGAATACTGAACTTAATATTAAGATATCCTGAGAAAAAAAATTAAGAATGAACTTAAAAAGGAATTGTCATCTTTAGGAATGAGCAGTGAAACATTAGACGACCTTTGGTATGGTCAACAAAACTTTTTAAACTATTTTTGTTTTCCGCAAAATACACCCACCTTAGCAACAAAAGTAAGTTCGTTCAACCACAACCTAAATAAAATCTGATTCTGATGATGGTCCAGCACTTTTGTAAACGTAAATATGATGAAATATTTCTGGACACCTTAAACATAAAAATGTTACGAACAAAGGTGTCACAAAAAAATCTTAACAGAATTTGCAAGAAGTCTATGAATAAACGTGGTCAGCTGATTTTGAATTGCACAGACAATATCAAAAATGCTTGTGTCAAAGGCAGCAGTAAATTATCTTTTTAATTGCCTCATGTTGAAAACTTGTATTTGTTATAGCTTTAAACTAAAAATTCTTTGGTATCTTACCCTTCAGAACACTTCAACTAAACAAAATGTGGCCCATCTTACCAAATTAATATCCCTAAAGCTACTGTAGTATGAGTACATGTTCCTCAATGGACGCTATCCCGCTTTAGCGGTATCTATAAAAAGAGATGTGGTATGATTGTCTATGAGACAGCCATCCAAAACGTGTAAATTACAAACATCTAAAGGTTTCCATAAAGCCTTCAATAATGGACACATAGCCACACTATACGACAAGATGTAAAAGACCCCCCAAAATAAACAAATAGTGATAATATTCAAATGTAACAACTATATCGGCAAGATAATTTTGTATTATTTAAACATAAATACAACGGATTACAGGTTCCTGGCTTGGAGCAAGCACATAACGTATGTTGCGGGGTTTAACATGTTTTGTATAAGTACTCAACCCTTCCCCAGCTAACCTGGGACAGTGGTATGACAAAAAGACATAAAACCAAACTGTAAAATCCAACTGCATAAGATTTAACTTTTGAAATCGATACATAGTACGCAGACAATAATAAATAATTAAGAGAACAAGATCTACAGACCTCGCAAAAGTACTCGCTGTTTCTGACAACTAGTTTTCAAAATCCAAACATAGTTGATAACAAAACTGGTACTCTTAATCTAAGACACCAATCAAAACACGTCCGGCTGGATATCGGGTTAACGTCAATCCGATAAGAGGTAAACTCATTGTTGAATTACCGGTAACAGGTCAAAAACTAGTTGAGATACACTGATGCCATATGGATCAACCAATTCATGATTCCGACCATAAAAATCTACGGATGAACGATTTCAACCTTGAGTGGACGTAGTAATTTAAGCGACAACAGCAATGCTCTATTCAGAATATCCTGATACTTGGAACAGACACTGGAGTATCGAATCAACCCCGTAGGCAGGGGAAGCAGGAATATTGACATATTAATATGGGAAGTTAACAATAGAAAAGTTGAAGTCATATCGTTTGTCGTAAATCTTAGAAACATGTTGGTCAATTTCGAGGAATAAATCTACGTATGAAGCAGAGTTTTTTAGTCTGTGGTGTCTTTAATCACTTGTTCGCTGGGGTATAGCTTTATATCTTTGGTCGAGATGCCCACTGAACGTAGGATTCAGATTCAATGACAAAACATCATCGATGTAAAGATGTTGTCCAAAACGTAAAGAATTTAGTATAGTACGACTTAGATGAATTCCATGTGGTTTTTGTAGACTGTGTAGAAGCGGGAAGTAATATACAAAGTTGAAGGTTATTTACATCTTACGCATCAAGTTCATGACGTTCAGTCGGACTGTAAATCAACAATCTCAAACAAACACAACGGTAAACAAGTGTCAAATGTGTAGCAAAAAGTTTCAAGATCACTGCATTCAGCAAATAACAACTTTTCGAAGGAATGCATATGTAAATATCAACAATTAAGATGGTGTAATTAAATTAATTTAAAAAGTTCCAATTTTATAGAAAGGGAAATAATCCCACTCTACGGACAAGTATCTTTCACTAATATGTACGACTTCAGTCAAAATAAATTGAAAGTTCAGCTATAAAGTATGTCATGTTAAATATCGTTGGAATTTTAATTTTTTGCCGCAACTCATCCTGCAGTTAAAATTTTAGTTTTCCTCAGCATAAAAAAATTTTCCATTATCCCTCGATGTTAAATTTTTGACGGTAAAAAAATTGTCTCAAAATGGCATGTTTTCCTAGATCAATGTTAAAACCAGAATATATTTCAACTTTATTCCTTAAATTTCATCTTTTATCTGTCATAAAACCACAAAAAATAAAAACTTAATCATGTCTTCATGGTCTTGTTACCTGAGACTGTTGGTTAATAGCACCACATTTGAAATGAAGCAAATTTACAAAGTCGAAAAAATAACATTACATCCTATGGGGAAATTTTTTATTTCAAGTTGAAATGAATTTTTAGCTACAGCTTTAGCTGCGGCAAAAAATAGAAATCCAACGATATATGATATGATATATATTTTACTGTAAAACTTTTGATACAGGTTCACTTTTGTTGTGGCAAAATTCGTTTGGTGTACTTTAGTTCTTTCCTTCAGAATGAGACTGATATTGATTCGCATTGTAGGACGTTAACTAGTTCACAAAAACAACATCATTCAGTTCTCAATGTAAAACACATTGTTTTTTAAATCACCTCACTTAACAAACCTATAACTGTTTCTTGTTAAATGATTTTGAAAACTTGTTAAACACAGTAATTGTAGACTGTACGTGGAATGGTCAGGTAAGAAATTATGAAAAAAATGATGAAAAATGAAATGATATCTGACCATGCAAAACTTCGTTTAAAATGATTTTTAACTTATCAGTGACTTTCATTTAGTCGGAAATCTGAGACTATTATTTGTAATAGTAATCTGAGTATCAGTCGGAAATGTATATTTCAAGTCTAAAGGTGTTTTAAAATTATTGTGACAAATTTTATTTCACTTGTTGTCAATTAAGATTTCATGAAAGTAAAAATATCATTTAGCAAGAGGCCCACCGACTGAGCCATACGGTTTCATCATCTATTTTGATCTTTTTGAGAAGAAAGCCAAGACATGCCACATCTCCTATTTTTATATTATATGACTAATCGGAATATTATCAGATTATATTGTTTTTGCAAAGGTAAACTTAAAGAAAAGAGGCGGACGCATTTTTGAAAATCTCAAAAGAAATTATTTAGCATGTTTACACTGAGACTGGGATTAAAAAGGCACCGGGATAAGTAACTACTAGTATTTCCCTTATAAATAACATATGTCGTCGCTGTAGTTTTCGGCAATATAACCTTGGAATAAAACAAGAGAATTTTTTTTAAATACCCTCTTAAAGAGGAAAGTCTGTAGATTTGAAAAATGTTAATCACTTAATATTCAAATCAAATATAAATTTACAAATTTACAAATTTCCTTAATACAGAAGTAGGTATGTTTTACTGCAACATTTTTGTGAATTAGCTCGTTAATCAATCGATAATTAGGCGGCAATTATCGGTGAGTGCCCTCGGGGAAATCAATAAAATTGCCGAATTTTACACTGTTAATTGAATTCGTTAACTAACTTTAAAATAATCTGATAAAAGGTATATCAAATTTTAGACATTTTATGATCTTTTACGTGATTATAATTAATAATCTAATATAATATAATATAATTATGATTAAAGAATATGTTCGGTAAAAAGAGGCATTTAATCAAAGGTGAAACTTAGATCCCGTTTAGGAAAATTGATTGTTTGGATATATAACAGAAAAAGTGCAATTTTTCCTTGCTTTTAACGAAAAATAAAATATTCAAATTTAAACAAAAAATATACTAGTGCACGCCATGGAATTTACTCTTTCTAAATATGAGGGGGTGGACAGGGGGGTCTCCAACTCCCGCTTCCCTACCCCTCGTCTCCCGCTTCCCTCCCCTTCAACTCCCGCTCCCGCCCCCCGATTCTCGGACTTCCGCCCTCATGTCCACCCTCTCCACTCCCGCTTCCCTCCCCCTCAACTCCCGGTTCCCTACCCCCTTACTCCAGGTTCCCTACCCCATAACTCCCGGTTTCCGTCCCCCATTCTCCCGGGCTCCCGCCCCCTGTCCACCCCCTCAAATATATGAGTTTTGAATATGAAATATTTAAAGCTTAATGTCCAACCCGTCCGTAGTTCACATACCAAAAATTTCAAATCTTGTCGTAATTTAAACAAAAAGCGAAAAATTATCCTACTTTAATCTTAAAAAATATTTATTAAAAGTTAGAATTTCCTAATAAAATTTATACCAATGCATTCCTCAAACATTTCTCTTTACAAACATAAGCATTTCATTAATGTTCTATTGTTACATTTCTCTCCAAACTTCTGCACAAATTGACTATGATTCAACAAAGAAATAGTCTGTGACTATTCTGGGATCCTGGCCAATATTATCCGTTACTCTTCACATGTCCAACTAGGATCATGAGTACGTCAATTAATCCGGAATCTACTGTGAATATCCGATTTGGAATTTATAATTTCATTTAGTACCGGAAGTAAACACAAATGTCAACAAAGCCATGCGAGTTGTAACAAGATAAGATTATTTTTGCTGTATAAAAAGAAACAACTGTGAAACTAAATAAACATACTAAGAAAAGGCAGGGCATTGTGCAATTCGCATAAAATGTTTACTGACGAGGATTTTGCAATCTTGATGAAAGAACTAGACCAACCTCAGGTTGAGGGGTGGGAGTTTTTCACAGAAAGTCACGGAGTAACAATTTACAGATTGTACAATGAGGTAAACATTGTGTTTCTAACATTATTGGAATGATAACTTATCCAAAGAGACGTGATTTGGCGGCAATATTCATAGCTTCAATAATTTCAAAAAATTACCCAACCCGCCAACCAACATCATTCAATGATACAGTACATGTACAATCACAGGGGCTCAGGAAATCTTTTTTTTATCAAATATGGGTTCTAGGAAATGGCAGCAACGAATTCGTTCCTAGCCATTGCACAGAACCCCATATTTGATTAAAAAGGTTTCCCGAGCCCCTGTAATACAATGTACATTATTGTAGCTTCCATATTCATTGTTAAATTGATTTAAACATCACATGATTTCATACATTTACAACCAGTACACATATCATGAACTACTGAAATACCCCAGAAAACACCTAAAACCCTCTTAAAGGGTGAATAACTTGAGCTGTTAACATACTGTGGAAATTTATAAATCATCACTTAATTGTAAATTAAGTGCAAAACATCGTCAGACAAGTATTCTGTTTGCCACTTGTCCGGCGGGACAAGTGTGAAAAAATCAGTAAAATAATACTAAAATTTAAAAATTAATAACAAACATTCATAAATGTTGTAATAGCCGATAAACAAATGTTCTCCGCAACATTCGCTACTTACTGACGCCCATTGTTTTGCTAATTGGTATGGACATCAATACAAATTTAGACAGGGAACCAGATTAATTTATCATGTGCAACTGATTTATAGATCTAAATATACGTGTAGTGCATAACCTAAATAAAACCAGAGGAGACAAGGTCATGAATGTACATTTACAGCAATATTTCCATGAGGTTTTGAAAGCAGTGGTTGTTTTATAATTACAATGTAATTACAATTGTATATACATGTAGTTGGAATATAAATTTTGAAAATTAAAGAATAGAGAATATTAAAGGAGGGTTGGTCAATTTGATACCCATACTCATGGTAAAGTACACACAAAGTGTTTTGTTTGAAAAACACCGATACTGGTGAAATTTCTCTGACTGTCTCAGAATTTTACCAGCAATCTCCCGGGACAGGCTAAAGTGCTTTCCATATAAAACTGTGTGTATATATAGTAAAAAAACTCCAAAGCTGGTGAAATTTCTGCATCTTTCTCCAACTCTCTCCATATTTCACCAGCAATCTTAAAGGTCAGACAGCAGTGTTTTTTCATACAAAACTCTTTGTGTGTACTGTACATCTACTAACTAAACGAAACGGCAACTAAATGTTGCATTCAGCATTAATGGTAATATTTATTGTTACTGCACTTATGTATGCTTGTTCACTAAAAATTTGTATTTAATTTCACTTTATTTTGATTATTTAAAGGAGTCTGGTTTATATGAATACAAGATTTATGGAACGTTAGATGATGTGACACCTGAAGTCTCTGCTGAGGTTTATATGGATCTTGAGTATAGAAAAGTTTGGGACTCATATGCTAAAGGTATATTTAAGTTCTGATTCACATCAACAATCTCAAAATATGTACAGTGCAGCCTCGTGATACCCTCCCTCTATAATGGTGGTCTCTCAGTTATCGCCACATGTTTGCAAGGTCCCTTATTCCATAATTACTATAGTTTTCACACAAATATTTCCTCAATCTATAGCCACCCTCACATATTCCCAAAATTTTGTCTGGCCTTAAAGGTTGATGTATAACGAGGGTGCACTGTACATTATGCAGTGTTCCAGCAAGCCCAAAATGGAAGGGCACAGGACCTGGCACCCTCTGCCCTTTCTAATGCTAAGGCAGTAGACTCAATAAGATGTATGACATATCACTTACAAAGTTGAACTGAATGAAATTTGATAGTTTATTTAGCAACACCAACCACAACAGATTTTTTACACTGTATGCATTTACACCTTTCAGTCAAAATTGTTATGTGCCAGGATGCAGATTTTGAAAAACATTGAGTTCCTGCTATTCTAAACTGTATTTATACAAAGAGTTACTTTTAAGATAAAACAACAAATAGAACATGTACACAGCCAAAACAGGTTGAAACATAGTAATTAAATGATCAGTATTCCTAGCTGAATAACATTTGGCACATTTTGATATCCTTCTGTGGTTACCTTTAGATAACCCTAAGGTTGAACGCCATCATAGGCGAAACATTTGTCTAAGGTAATCCTTGTTTAACCTAATGTATCTTAAGGAGGTTATCCACAGCCCATATAATAAGATGTTTTTTTCAGAATTGTATGAGACGGAAGTAGATGGAAAGAAGGTTATTTATTGGAATGTGAATTATCCATGGCCCATGTCAAATAGAGACGTATCCTTGATTCAGAAAAGGCTGCCTCTGTAGTGTAACTAATAGTTACTATGTCCACCTTAAGTGGGGAAGGTAATGCATTGGGTCTTTAGATGAGGTCAAACCAAAGACTGTAAAATTAGAATTTTCTGGTTCTCTGCTTAGCATGAGGTATTTTTAGTATAGGAGAAAACACAAAGACTGGTTAACCAGGAGTTATAGAAATTTACATTATTCAGTCATTGCCATTTTGGCAGTGTTTGCAATTATAATTGTTTATTTACTATTACAATCACTGTTTCCCAATGACATTATATTATTGCCTGGTTAACAAATTCTACATATCTATATAAGAATTAGTTCTTTTGTCCACCTTAGGCAGCAAGGACATTAGGTTTTACCCCTGTATGAACATCCATCCATTAAATTTTTATCAAACATTTTTAGGCTTTTGTATGTCTGATTGATTTGATATTTGATCTGAAATATAAAAATAGGAGATGTGGCATGATTGTCCAAGAGACAGCTACTGCCCAAATAACAGTAGAATTTAAACTTCAACAGGTCCCATTAGCATTCACCTGAAGCATTATCAGGTGAATTGTATCCTGTCTTCTCATTACATGGCCATTATATGTCTACTTCCTGTCTGCCTAGATGAGGCATCCGATCCCATGGGCAAATTTTCTCTCTTTTTTTACATTATTAAAATAGTTCACAAGGGTCTAAGAGTGGACAGGGTGAATGGCAATTTATTTATTTCTTTTTTAAATTTGTTTATTTTTGTGTTTAGTCCCATTTTTGGTTCAAAATATGTATGGTAAGCCCACTTTGTAAAGTCTGATGATCTATGTACATGTGTGGTAACAACCTTTTAAAATCAAAATAACGTAATTTTCCTTAACAATAACATCAGTATGTGTATAAACGTGAAATGAGGGAGTTAGAACACAATGGTAATAAGGTGTGGATCGTTATGGCACAGAGTGAAATCTGTCCCAGCATTCCAGAGAAAAGTGGTGTAATACGTGTTGATGACTACAAACAAAGCTGTGTTTTGACAACAGATGGCAAAGTAGGGTCAAAAGGTAAGATATAAATTTTTTTCAAATATAAAATTGTTGAATAACATTAATCAAATTTGTATATGCTAAAGAAAAAAAATGTGGTATAATTTTGAGAGTGGTACAGGAGGGGTTCCACGCATGAACGTACGAGAAATAAAATGTCTTATCACGAGGAACGAAAAATTAGAAAATTGCTTGCACGTTGCATTTTGTTCAAGACACGCGAAACACGACTTATAACGACCCTCTAGCATGACAAAACGTGAATTAAAAATCAGTAAAAACGTTGCACGAAAATAACCCTGTACCACCCTCTTCAATGAACTAAAGATACAAATTAATGTTTTCTCAAGTCTTTTTTTTTTTTGAAGGATTTAGTGACACATTTTGTTATTGATAGGGAATCCCAGAGTTTCTTGAAATTTCACCATCCTTCCTCTTCCCAGATTAAATTGCTAGTCTCAAGTATGGATCCTCATAATTTCATTGCATTATTAGAAAACAATTCAACTTAAGCTAAATACCTTTTACTTTATCTTGTACACATCATATTTCAGATGCAAGATTTAGTAAATACTTTCAGCAATGGCAAATTAAAATTTTGATTATTTCATATCATAAAATAAGGGAACAGAATGGTTCTGTTTTAGAATATCATTTATTGACCACACCCACCAGCAGAGATACCTTTTAACATAGGGCCTTGTGGATAATTTGTCCATTAAGATCTTTTCTATAACCACTAGCTACACCAGTCAAGACAAAACTCTGGATGAATGATTTTTGGGAGATCAGTTTCAAAGACTTCACACATCAACTAATGTGAAAGATCTGTTTGCCTGAATGGAAACTTAACCAAAATTCTCACTCATTGGACTTTCTTAAAAAAATTTTTTTGCACAGTAGCTGCCACAGCTTATTGACCACAAAGGAACATTAACAAAATTTTTACTTAGATCTTTAAGTCTTAAACCATTAAGAAAGTATATGTAAAGTTAACTTGAAAAGCAGACTTGTTGCATAATCTGACTCTGCAATTAGCCACAGAAACATTCAGCAATGTCGTAGACATCCCTTGGGCCTCTGGTTTACAACATTTGTAATAAAAATCAGTCTTAAGGCAAGACATATTTGTGTCCACACTGGTATTCAACTAAAATCTGATAGATTTTCCACCTTGTAAAAACCTGTTTCCTTCAATATGTCAATACTTGCATAATATTCTACCCTAACCTTGGCATTAGAAAAAAAATTGTTCACAAGTGGGCCTGCTGATGTTTTGGTCAGTTTGGCTTAATTGACCTACTTCTTTAGAAACACGACCATGATCAAGTGACCGTTTGATAAGCATCGGAATAAGGCACCTTCACTTAATTTCATTGTGATAAGAGGCAGTTAAAGACCATTGTTATCTTGGACCATATTGACCAATTTAATGACCAATACTTATCCATAATTAATAGAGATTATTAACTATATTCATTAGTGGTCAGTAAATGAAGTTCTGGTTGCCTTTTGTACTCAAAGTGGTCATTAAAATGTCAACAAGGTACTTCAAGCTTCTCAGAGATTAAGCTGAGGATCACCTGAGTGTTTATTTTAGAATTTTTATGCATTTTCATCATGATTGTTTATTTTTACCTGCCAAAGTATGGAATAATTGTCAACAAATGTAGCTGAGACATGAATGGAGAGTAAAAAGTTTAAAAATAACTGTGAGAAAATAAGAACAAATTTCAGCTACAGAGACTTGCAAAAGGTATTCAGATTGATTGATTGTAGGTTGCTTTACGTCCAGTGGCAAATATTTCATGCATATTCATGATGAGAACAAGTTCAACAATTATCAATATCGAAAAATTGGTGGGATGGGACACAACATGGCAACGGTTTTTGACTGCCACTCTAAAAAGGGAGTGATGGGTAGGGACGGGGAATTTAGCCTTTTTTTAGCGGCATAAACCTGCTCTTTTTCGAAAACTACAAAAGGGGTCTTTTACGTGCAAGGAGCGTGGCACTCTCCAAAC
>JARWCS010160016.1:0-14367 GCA_034783895.1 Geukensia demissa | reverse complement strand
CCAGTAAAACTGACCGCCGCGATATGACTGAAATATTGTTGAAAGTGGCGTTAAACCCCAATCAAACAAACAAAATCAAGAACAGCTATGCTATTTAAAGTCGACTTTCTCATTATATATAATAAGAAAGATCAAACAAACGTGTCCAATACTAATGAAATACCAGAAAACCTCTATGTCAAGGTTCATAACCCTTAAGAAATCATTAAACCTGAACAAATCTGAAATGTACTTCTATTGTTTTATGATATTTGAAAAACAAAGTCAAACGTTCACGCATTTTGTAGACAAATGAAGAAAACGCTTCAAGTTAATGAATTTCAATTATCGAGAAAACATAAATTCTTAAGAAAGGAAGGTCGAACTTGCTGAATTTGACAGCATGTTAAACTGACAATTATTTGTATACCTAATGTCTGCTGCTTCAATTGTTCAGATTGTGTGTTTGTTGGTTTTGTCTATGCGGGGGATATGGTAATGCCGGGCGTCCGTCCGTGCTTCCGAGTGTCTGTGAGTCCGTCCCTCCACATAGTAAGCGCTCCAGCAAATTTATTTCTCATCCTATTTGGATAATATTTATACAGAAGCTTTAAATCATTGATATCTCAAGGGAGTTCGAAGATGAGGCCTGGTCGAATATTTTTGTAGGAGTTATGCTCCTTATTCACTTTGTAAATTGAAAATATCCTTGTAAGCGCTCTGCCAAATTTATTTCTCATCCGATTTGGATAATATTTATATAGAAGCTTAAACCAAATGATACCACAAGGGCGTTCGAAGATGAGTCCTTATCGGATATAAGAGTTATGTCCCTTAATTACTTAGAAAATTGACAAAATGTTCCTGTGAGGGCTCAAGCAAATTTATTCTCATCCACTTTGGATAATATTTATGCAGTAGCTTGAATTAAATGATACATCAAATGACTTCGAAGATGAGTCCTGGTCAAATAGTTTGGTAGGAGTTAACTATGCCCCTTCCATATTTTGTCATCCAAAAACTTGCTTCACAATGCCTTATGATGGGGGACTACAGAAGGCTGTTCGATTTTTTCTTACTTATATATTTCTTCTCTTTGTATTCGTGTTCGGGCCTTAGCTCTATCAGGTCCTCAATTCAAAGATGCAGACAACAATTACTTATGGCATGTTATTGTGCAGAAACACACAGAAAAAACCGAATTTCCTGGGCCTTATAATTGTAGAGAACACTTGAAGGCTTTATTTTTTGTAAGGAAAAACTGTCCTGCTTCTATTTCCAAGGTTATTACCATGTGAGTAACATAACAAAATAATTAAATTGTTGGTTTATGCAAACTACGGCTCTAGATTTACTATTGTGTCGCAGTTATGCAAATTTTGTCCATAAATTTGCATTTAGTATCTCATAAATATAAATAAAATGTTTAAATGTAAGGCTGCTTGAATTGCAGTATTACTGTTAATTTTCTTTTTCTAAACATTTTAAGTAGTTCAATGTACCAGTGTATTCAAGCAATAACGCTGGATTAAATCCGTTGCTGAAGAAAGCTATATCGACAAAGCCCGATCCTTGATCATAATGCAACGTTCTTTAACCTTAATCTATTTACTGTTTAATCAAATTTTCTTCAACAAAATAGTAATCGTGGAATTGTCAACGAAATGGTTAATTAATCTAACTGAATGGTTTTGAAGCTGTTTAATTTTGGTAAAATTGTTCATTAGGATAATGGAACTGTTGAATGACAAAGCTTCTCGTCAATTTTTTGCTTTTTCGATGCATTTATCGTTGTAGGAAAATATCGGAAAATTCATATGTTGACAGCAGATAGCCTCTGTGATCATTTCTTCAAGAAAATGGACGATCAATATCCATTCAATCATTCTGGGAGAAAAAAATCTTATAATGATTTTCTTAACATTGAATTATTCAGCCACTATTTTATATAACATAAAACTCATCACCGTAATGCACTTCCAAAAAACATTTTCGATCGACATTAATGCAATGTTTATATGCATACTTTCTCAGCTACTGTAAAAGTTTTACGGCGCAACCTGTTAAAAATGCAGAATATTTAAATACAGCGTTAAGACTGATGGTCTGGGGTTTAAATTAATATTGATTTTGCAACTTGTTCTTAGTCTAAGTTCAGATTGTTCTGGAAGACATCGTTAACTACTTATTTTCCTATTCTTGGTACGATAGAAATGATTTTAATACAATGTGAATCATAAAATGCATTGGTGCATGGTTAAATTGTACTCCCCTGCGTCAACATATGTCTTTCAGGGTTGTGTCACCATTTTATTTTATGATAAAATTGCTTGGTCAACTAGTTACAAGATCGTGACAGATGAGTTCTTTTAGGAATTGTTAGGTTAACAAAAAGGGCTTCTTTTTTCTGCTAGACTAAAAATATCTCCATATTTTGAATTATGTATTTCAATTCAACAAACCAGCAAAATATCCTTAGCAATATAACTTGGTAGTAAATGTTATGATGTTTATTAAAAATTAAATCCCTACTGTTACCGTATTGCTGAAAAAAAAAGGACCAGAGTTTACAACAAAGTTTCTTACAGGTAAAAAAACAGAACTAATTGTTGTTTTCTTTTCCACCAGTTGAAAACTCCGTACATTGAATTATTCGAAAGAGTACAATAATAAAAAAACTAGAACTGATTGATGCGATTAAACAGGAAATTGCAACGACATGGGAAAGGAACACATAAAGGTTGGGTTGATAGGGATAGAACATTTAGGTTTAAGTGTTGTCTAGTTGACTGGATTTTTTTTTTAATTTTAAAAAAGAGTACGCAGAGGAACATCATATCTCCAAACACCTCAATATGATTTTGCGTTCCCTTTTTCCGTATTACAGATGTATAACCTGACAATCCCCAACGAGAGCCCTTTTCATCCCCGGTGCCAAGTGAAAGTGTAAAGGCTATACTTATTGGGCTGTAGAGGTCAAACTATTAAAGAATCTAATATGTCATCATTTACATTGAAAAAAATTACATTATATTCACAAACAATTACAGTCATTTAAACTTCTTCTTGACATATATCATTCGGAGTGACGGTTGAGAATTTATGCATTCCACCCAACCACTAAACACCAATTTTGGAGAAGTTCTACCCCTGGCGGAGAAACTGAGTAGCCTATTTCTTTACTCCAGGCTCCCAGAGGTGGTCGATTATTCATATACATCCCGCCAAATCATCGACAAGCGGAGAAACCGAACGGCCTTTTTCTTTTCCCCAGTCGCCTTCGAGGGATTAGTCATTTAAGCGTAAAGGGGTGAAAACCGTTGAAAATAAAAATAACTAACATTTTTGCTGAGATATTGCTGTTGTTTATTTGGTATGTTATATTTTGTGTTGAATGAAAATCACAGATCTTATTTGGTTTATACAAAATAAATAAGTGATTTATCAATGAATTTCCCAGGGACATGCAACAGTGGTTGATAATGAGAAAACAACTGGGCCTTTATATTTTCTATTTAAGGATATGGTTGCGGAGGAGTTTTTCAAAGCATTTTTTTTCCTTTTATAGATTAACTGTTAACTGCAAAATGCCAAACCACACATAAATTAATTGTATCACGCATAGTAAAAAACAAGTCCATCAGTTGTCAAAATAACATTGGGTTGTGTGGGACACAAATTTATTTTAGATGAATATGAGGTTGGGTTAAACCAAATTGATCGTTGCGTTCAAAGGCTTCCCCTTTCTCGAAATCTACAAAAAGTGTCGTTTACATGCAGGGAGTGTAGTATTTTTAAACACACAATTTTTAACCTCCCGGTAAAGAAACCATGCAATGAATCTGTCAAACCCAGCCTTCTTTTAGTTGCTTTCCGGATGATGAGTGTTCAAATATCCCAACAATGAACTCATCAAATGAAACTTTTTAGCGATGTTATACATTTTGACAGATAGACTGATTGATTGATTGATTGTTGTTTAACGTCCAACGGCATATATTTCATGCATATTCACGACGATAACAAGTTATCAAACAATAAATCATAAAAGGGGTTTAGCAAGGGGTAAGGCCGGGGAATTAAATAGCCACGGGATGCCAAATTTGGACTGTTTGAGTAGGAGCGGGAAATTTAACATAAGCAATTGGAAACCTACGGACCACTCAATACGAGTTGTTGCAAATGGATCTTTAACGTGCTGAAAGCGTGGTATTTTCCCAAAACGGGGCACGGCGGCAATGTTCCCGTCCGAGACGAGTTGAGAAATTTATACATCCCGCCTAACCAACGGACGCACCTTTAGGAGGGGTTCTACACCTGCAGGCGGAGAAACCGAACGGCTTATTTCTATACAACGGCCGCCATCGGGGGACATTTTGAATGAAAAACCCGTCCTACTAGTGTAACCCAGTCGCAAACGAGAACCTATTCTTATAAGGTTTAACGAAATATTATAACGTCTGCACAATGACTGCATGCATCTATACACGGTCTTAAAAGTTTACGTAAAGTGCTATTATTGGTAATCATAGAGTCGTATAGAAAAAATGTGAATAGCGTCTTGGGTATGTATGAAATAATTCCTGCAGTACTTTTTCAATCATAAAATGTACATAAATGTCTTTTGTCAAAATAACCTCAACTAAAATTCTATCAAAACACATAGAGAACACACAGTTTACTATCAATAAAGTCGTGTTCTAGTAAAAGCATTGTACTTTGTTTATGCGTGTCCTTGTGATAAAAGCCAAACAACCTATTTCTATAAACGATAATATGATGTAAAACACTGAACAAAACTTAAAAGGATGTAATAACGGTATTTTTTCGTTTCGTTTGATTCTTCTGAAAATGGCGAATTCAATCAATGACCTGTTTGTATAACTAGCAAATACTTTTATTGAACGGAAGTATATTTTATCAGTCAAGCAAAATAGGTTAGAAAGACATCAGAGTGCCATGATTTTAAAATTAATGTCAGGTAAAATACAGCTTCCTGTTAAAAACTGATTCTATATTAATGAAAGCTTTCAATGGTAAACGAATACAGAACTTCCTGTTAACGAGCAATAATTTAACATACAAGAATATTGACTTTTATTTTCAACATGAAATATGAAATGAACACGCGTAAACAATATTCTACAAGATGTCTAGATGTAATACGCGATGTTGACGGGTAATTTGGCGCATAGTTTATCTCTGAGCAGCAAGTTAACAATAAGCAACGTCGATTAAAACGCAAAAAAAAATCTGGAACAGTACCAAAGCTACACTGACATATTTTCAGTGTTTTAATTACTACAGCATATACATGATTTAACGGAAGCAAATCTAGATCAGAGTATGTGAGTCGACTAATTCTAAAAAAAAAAACAAAAAAAAAAAAAAAAACATCAAAGCCTCGGACTTCAAGAAAAATTTTTTAAAAAAAGGGTTGGTTGAGTACTCCGGAAATGTACGTTCATGCAACGCCATCGTTAAATCCGTTATCTCATAACCGGATTCCGGTCGATCCTCCGAGAAGAGGCATACCTAATATTCCACAGTTGAAACCGTATGCGACATTAAGGAATTAAAAAAAAAAACATGGAAATATTTTCTTCTTACACCTGTTAAATTCTGCAACTTTATATACAGAATAAGGAGATTTGGTAAGATTGTCTATGATCTGTAAACAAGGTGACGAGATTCAAAAGTTAAAAAAAAAATCAGCCAAAGATAAATAGCAATGTCGTCCTTACTAACATTTATATCTTCCTTTTAATTTAAATAATTTTATATTATTTTGATTTTAACAGGGTTTCATTTGCTCTTCGCAAACCTAATTTCGACAGTTTATCTATAAAAGGAACCTTGGGATTTACGATTTTGCACCTTAAATTGTATTACCGGTACTTATCAATATTAGAATGATTAAAATTATCGAAATTACCAGCAAAAAATTTAAATTAACAGGAAATGGCATGCTGAAAATCAAAAGTAAACAAATTGGACGTCACAAGTTCCAGTGTACATTTCAAAGGATTCGTTACTAGAAAACTACTTCAATCACGAGTTGTTGTTAGTGTTAAAAACCCCTCGTTTTATAGTCGAGCTATATAGAGCCAGTCACTGGGGATGGTATTCAACCCTTGTTGAAGGGCATGTAGAGACCTCTGGATTCCAGCTTTTGGAATCTGCTTGGTAAGATACGGCGCCGTCTTGTTGACATTTGAGACATATCTTTATAAACCTGCTAGGTGTAATATTGTATTTTACTCAACTATACATATTCTCATCAAGAAACTTGGTATGAAATGAAAAGCAAACAATTATTAAAGGAAAAGAAATAAAGCAAGTTGTAAATCAATAATTCCCAGATAAAAATTAATGAGAATAATCACCTTGTACAATGACTTCCATTTGCCTGAAACTACTCATTAGGCTCGCGCGACAATTTTAGGTAACACGAAAAATTGCAAAAATATGAATAATTATCTTTCATTTGCAAATCGATCAAAATTTTTATAAAATCAATATAATATTACATGATGTCCAGAATAGACTAACCTAAAAGCTTGAAAATTTATGTAATTAATTATTTATATGGGAAATTTACATTATGCTTCATATTTGATATATGAATCTAGAACAAATTGGACATCGACAGAAATATGATAAATGAAAACTGATGACGATTATTGTGTATACTGAAACATTTACTTCTTAAAAATTGTTAAAAGTTATTCGCTTTCATGTATAGTCACTGAAATACGAGAAACCGTATTCTGCATGTTTTTTTCATGATGAACATGGTAAAAATGATAAGACCAGAAACGAGGATGTATAATAGACGGTTATAAAAAGGCTTCTTCTAAACATTACGTCCACTGTGGTTGAATATATATATAATTTTTAATTAAATGTTTAATACAGATGTAATCCCTTGCTTTATATTGTCATCAAGTGATAAAAAATGAGCATTTGTCCCCTTTAAGTATGTGAGATTAAAAGTTAAAATTCAATAATGCAAGTTCATATACGTCTATTTTCACAAAATTTTCGTAGCTTAAGCTACTAAAAACGTGAAAACACATTTTAAAAGCAGCAGGGTTCTTGGTTTACATGAAATCTGTAAAACCAAAAATGTAGCCGGCTTAACGTTTAAAAAAATTAAGTGAACTAACCTATCCCCGCACCAACGACAACTCTTCCAGCCAAAAGAAGGTACCGATCTCTGGCGATACCCATACAAAGAGCACCTATTGTAAAAATTACGCTAGCTGACATTATCACTGGACGCCGGCCAGCACGATCGTTTAAACATCCACCTATTAGTGCAAAAACGGCGGCAGCGGCGACAGTCACGCTCACTATTAACTCTTGCCAAACCGATGATAAGAGAAATTCATTTCTGAGTAACATCATAGCACCAGAAATAACACCAGTGTCATATCCAAAAAGAAATCCTCCAAGAGCCGAGAAAAATGTTAAAACATACACAAACGTCGGTGTTTTCTTTTTAGGACCAATACTGTCAATTTTAAGATCCAGTTTTTCATCTTCTGGGTCGTCATATAAAGATTTAGGACGCCTAGTTCCATTTAATTTCCTCATTGTAAGAAAAAAGTTTTTTCTAAGCACAAGACACTCACTGTTATTCCATACCGAATAGCAACAAATTGTAAAAAATGTTCAACAGTTAAGGGAAATAACCCAATGAATTCACATTGCTAAAAGCATTACTTCTTCTTCTGATTGTGTATTGATTTTACATTGACATTAGTGTGTTGTATGAGATGTTTCATATACCCAGAGTTGTGACGTCAGTGACAACTTTGCGACTGACCAATAGTGTATTGTTTTCGGTATTGACAAGATTTACCTGTGAAATGATTGAAAATTGAACAGGTGACATTGTTAATTAGTTTTCGAATTGGTAGACGAACTAATGATATATTCCATTAAAATGTCAACAACATTGGAAATTGCACTTAAAAACGAAATTGAAATTCAACATGTTTATTGGAAATGCGATTTGCTATGCAATAAGATTTGTAATTTGTTTAACTTGGATTAAAAGGTTCCCTGGAAGCTTATGAAATCCTATCCAATAAAATATACGAAATCTGTGTAAAAGATTAAAAGGTTCCCTGGAAACTTAGGAAATCCTATCCAATAAAATATACGAAATCTGTGTAATATATATTTCAGAACAGGAGGTGGATTGTTCGAAGGCACTAACACTACAACGTCAGTACTTCGTTGATGATATGTCATTTTGTTTTACTGGTTTATTACCTTTGAAAAGGCTGAGAAATAGCTTTCAATAGATTTTTTGTCCCTTTTGAATATTTAAAGTTTTTTCAAGGTTTTGACTTTTTCGTATCGCACGCTATTATATGGAATACTGCTTTAAATTTCAAATTTGAGCATTTTTATGGCAAAAAGACTTTTACCGCAATAAACAATCGTTAGTTTACTGTGAACTTGATTGCCGTATTTTATGAATTGTTTCACATTTTGTATTTTTCTGGTCTTTACCAGCTTTCTCTATGGTGTGGTTCACGGTTCATTGTTAAAGGCCTTAATGTGGCTTGTTTTGAGCTTTCACACGAAGTAGTATTCCACCTTTGTCGGAGGCCTTGTGAGAACCTCTAGATTTTGTAAATTACCTCAGTTCTTCTCGTGGTTGTAGCGCAGTCGTTCTGACATATTTACCCAGTACATGTATCTCTTCATTTTCATATGATAAAGTTTAATTTAGACTGTTATTGTGTGGATGGCTGTTTCATGGACAATCATACCACATATCCTGTTCTTATATTATTCTCGATCCCTGCATTATTACTGAAACATTAAGATCGGTATTTCAATCCTATACACAATTTTAGATGTATTGCGGAAGTTGATATAAATATAATTTTTTCATTATTGTACATTGCTGTATTTTATAAAATCTTTTTATTGCTTGTAGAAATGCATCATGTTTTAATTTATCATTTGCATACATGTATATTTCAATTTTTACTAGACAATATTGCTGTCAAAAAGTTATATAACATATTTGACAAACCTTTTAATTATTTTGTGAATGTTTGTCACATTTAAGAAAATTTTGCATTGAACAAAATATCCACAAATATATTTTTGTAGCAAAAATGAAGAAAAATAGGAGATTTTTTATATATTTTAAACCATATATTTCTTGACCACCTAGTTTTTACTACTAAAAGAAGGAGAGTAAGCCTATACATTATAGACACATACGAAAAGTAATGCCGATAGATTTCCATTAATACCAAATATAGGTCAATATCATATGTTGTAAAATCCAGTGGTAACGGTAAGTGGATCTAGGTCACAATATTTATGGGTTATTCTTGAGTAATTGTATTAATCTTATGATTGACGGTACACAATGTAGGTGAACCTAGCTCACGGACTACAACATATATACACAAAACATTGGTCATACAGATGAACACATAAATAACCTGAATAATACTTTTTAATATTATTATTATTATTATCATTGAGATATAATATAGAATCTTATACTTTTCCCCTTCTGTTAAATAACTTACCCATTTTGTAAAATATTTAGCAGTAAGAATTTGGAATGTATGCCAGAAAGACAACAACTACACCTTACATACGTATTTAACACACATTCAAAGTCAAATTTAACTGCGTGACATCAAGAGGCCAGTTAGGTCATATTATCCCACGACTTGGAATTCAGAATTTGCCTCAGAACAAATACAAGGAGAGTAACAGGACGTGCCGTCAATGTATCCAACATACCAACCGCTACCATCACGTGGACTCGCTCTGCACCGGTAACTGGCTCAGAATTTATTCCTAACCATTTTGTGCCATTGCTGCCAGTCCAACCCAGGAGAACACCAAAGGTCATTGATGTTGATGCCAGTATTGATCAACCCGATACCGATGTAGATGCAGCTGACAAAGTGGGTGACAAAAAGCGACGACTCAGCCGATACAGTGGATGACAAAACCGACAGTGGACAATCAGACTACAGATTCTGACAAATCACCTGATGATCCGTGCCAATTAACCAATGTGGCAAAAGGCATGCATGATTTGTCAAATGGATGATTACTCGGTTCATTCGTATGAATTCAGATGAACTTGTTAAATTGATAAAAAAAAAACATTTACACTTGCAGAATTACATGACAGCAGTCCGAATCGCACAAAAGATGATGTTTAATTCGTGATTAAAAACACTGATAACTTGAATAAAAGGGTAAAGGGACAACGGAGTTCTTTTTCTGATGACTGTGGTATTTGGAATTCAGCCAAGGGATCAACACCAATATCTTACTTCATAACACGTGATTCGGGAAAACTTAAAACTATATTTAAGAAAAACCAACAGAATTGTTTAGCCAAGAAGGAAAAGGGTAAGAAGATCTTCATTCGATTAGATCCTCAGCCGGATGCAAACACGGTAATAAAACTACTTGCCATCATTATACAATATTAAAGAAGGACGACTCATACAAAAAGAGAGTTTCTCGGTTGGAATTGGGTCAGGTGGACAAAGTTGTTGTCGTTGAGTATTAAGGAAAATTCCCCGGGCTAGCATCTCATTGAAATGATAACAAGGATCCGAATAAATAAGGACACCGTCAAATTTTATAACCGAAACGACCAAACTTCTGAAGAGAACCAATCAACATGTACAATAAATTAAAATTGAAACGCAATGTACTCAGTGGACATTCCAGCAGAAAACAAGTACATGATAAAAACTACAGGAAAGGATATGTGATTTAGTACATTTAGTTAGTCGCGGAAACAATGCAGATCATATGAACGAACTTGATAAAATGCTCGCAGACAAGGACTCTATAGTTAAATCAATCATAAGGGACCAAGGAAAAGAACCGTGTGTCATTCTGTATACCGATGAGCAGATAGAAGACATAAAGAAGTTGTGGTGTACCGGACAATCCCTTTTAGGAATCGATAAAACATTCAATCTTTGTGATCTACACATTAGTGAATCATGTTACAAACATCCGTTCATAAACAATCAACTAGAGAAGCGCTGATATATTTAGGGCCGATTTTTATACATGCCAATAGCGATTCTGAGAGCTTTAGTAACTTTTTCAACCACCTAACAAATACAAATACTGGGCAACTTGTGTTGGGACCGGAGGAAAAACTGGCTTTAGTGAATGCAATAACAAAAGCCTTGCAATGTCCATCCATTATCAGTCAACCAATTTTAGTACCCAGTTTCAATAGTTAAAATACATCAAACACTTGTTGCATTCTTTTTCATGCGTTTCTGTGTATTTTGTCATTTACGTACAAAAGAATGAAAAATACAAGTTTACCAATGTTGAAAAAATATGATGAACTTTATCTGCTGTTTTCATTTCAAGGAGTAACCTGTCATCAGTAGCATTAAAACCAAAACATGGTAAAATAAATACACAGATCGAAACAGGAAGTCAAATCCGACGATAGCGACAACCACTACGTTTCGAATCCTGGCCTTATTTTCAGTTAATATCTGAACGGAACTCATTGTTTAACGTCCGATCGAGATACATTGTACCTAATCAAGCCAATCAAGCATAAAATCCATTAGCTCTTTCGTTGTTACTTGTCTTCCCAATGATTCGAAGACACGCACAACTTCTTACCCTGTTTGGGTTTTTATTGTTGTGTTATTATAATAGACTTATATTTCTCACAACGCAATGACTAAAATGTTGCAAAGTTGCGTTAAACCCGAAACAATCAATAAAAGTGCGATAAGTCATGTATGGTTAGATATTCCGTCTTGATTCTTACTGTTAAGGCAAACACGTCTCGCATAACTTAATCAGTTGAGAATATCTTACTTGAAACTAACAAATGTGGTAGAAATGCGTATAAACATTATAATATATTTTGGAAGTTATGTAAATGTTTCTGATTCACATCCACTCATGTGGAAATAGTGTTATTTTGTGTTATGACAATTTTTTACTTTAAAATACGAATAATCAAGTAAATCAAAAATGTTTTGTTGGTTATCTAAGAAAAATACACTTAATTTGAAAAAAAGAAACTAACAAGGTATGTCCTTTCAACATTTGCACAGAGAATCACAAATTTCATATAACTACTGGATAATCTATGAGAGTTTAATTGCATATAACATAACCCGCATTATTTCAAATGATACCAAATTTCATTTGTTAGATGTTTCACCATATGCGTCAGGCCAGGAATTGAGGTAATTGGTTGGTTTTTATCTATCGCATTGGTTTATTTATTTATTGATTTGTTGAACATTGAGGAAAAATTAATATATTTGCATGATTTTACGTTTACATGTTTTATTGTTGAGGGCGACCGAGCTTGTCACAAGAAGTGTAATTCCACCATTGCTGGAGGTCTAGCGGCGACCTCCAAATTTAACTATTTTCCTCCGTTTCTTACAGAGATGGAGGAGGTCTTTTTGATGTTCACCCAATATCTTTCCTTTTGTATATTAGCTTGTTAACCTAACAAATACGGTTGAAACAAATGCCTTCTTGATGTTCAGCAGCAATTATTATATCAATCATACGGTGTTTGATAATAAATAATAATATAACAGTATTGTGTCAAACATCAGTTACACTGAAAGATACTAAAATTGTGTACAATGCGCGATAACTCCAATGCGTATTTGAAAAGTGGAATAGTGCGAGAAAAAAAAATCGTTTTTAGGCATGATTGCCGCTAAACCTAGCTTCTTAAAAATTTAAATAGTTATCTGATGCTAGATTGATTCCGACAAAAACCAGTCAAAATGGTGTTATACAATATTTTCACGTTTTCAGATAGGTAGCAAAAATTGAGATACCATCAAAAAGTACCAACAAAATTCTAAAACCGTATCATTTTAAGTATTATGTTTTTTATTTAAGCCATTTCCTCGTACAATTGCCAAAAACCAAAAAGTAGAATGAATTGCATGGCCAAATGAACTGAATTTTAAAGGAATAATTTTGTTACTACATACATGTATTGAATACGAGTAAAAGAGTCTTTTAAAAAGCAAAGAGTAATCTTTAAAATTTAACAATTTGGAGAAAAAATTAATCAACATTTACAATAAAACCCTCTGATGGTAAGGGACACAACCTTCAGGGGATGACCACCAATTCATTTCATTCTTACAAGCTAAATGAGAAGTTTTTAACGCCGAATTCTTAGACTGGCCGGTGGAGAAGCATTCTGTATCAACTATTCCTTCTTCTAGTGCCTTGTTATAGCAAGTAAGCTGTGAGGTTCAAGGCAAGATTAATATGTTTGTATAATTTTACATTTATATGTTTTATTTTAGCTCGTCACGAGAAATGTAATTCCACCATTGTTAAAGGCCTTGCGGCGACCTCCAGATTTAACTACTAGTATTTTCTTCCGTTTCTTACGAAGATTGAGGAGGTCTTCTTGATATTTACAAAATATCATTTGTATATTAGCTTGTTATCCTCACGCATACTGTTGAAATAAAATGCCATCTTGATGTTTAACAGCAGTTAATATATCAATCATACGACCTTTGATAAATAAATATTAGTACACCAGTATTGTGTCAAACCATGGTTGTATATATAATTAGTCAATATTATACTTCCATGGTCAAACCAAGATCACGTTATCAAAATTCAAAACCAAATGCTTTATTATTCCAATTATGTGCCCACAAGGGGCAATATATAAGAGTACCATTACACAATAAACTGAGTGGAAGAGTTGCTTAATTGATAGAAATAAACAATACATCAAATTCAAAATAAAATATATTATATATTAAATATGTTGTTACAAAACATAATATTTTTTTAATATAACGCAAGTAGACTGAAAGATACTAAAATTGTGTACAATGCGCGATAACTCCAATGCGTATTTGAAAAGAAAAAAATCGTTTTAGACATGAATGCGAATATTGCCGCTAAACCCAGCTTCTTAAAATTTGAAAAGTTATCTGATACTAGAGTTAACCAATATGTTCATATTTTCAGGAAGGTAGCAAAAATTGAGTGCCAAGAACTTTCTACAACCGAATTTCAAGTATTAATTAATTTGATTTAAGCCATTAAATCGTACAATTGCCAAAGAAGAAAAAAATAAACGAACATGTAGAATCACTTACATGGCCAAATGAACTGAATTTCAAAGGAACAATTTTGTTACTAAATATTGCATTCGAGTAAAAGAGTCCTTTAAAAAAGCAGTGATTTCTTCTAAATTAAAACGAGTAATTTTACCTTCCTTGACGGAGACGTTCCTTTGGCTCCTTCTTACGGGGTATACATTTCTCAGCTTGTTCGGTATGCCCGTGTTTGAAGCGACGTTTCAGACTTTAATGAACGCAATCT
>JARWCS010159797.1:0-14371 GCA_034783895.1 Geukensia demissa | reverse complement strand
TTTAAATTTAATATTTCACTTTATTGCTGACTAACTACCTCAGAACATTTAAATTTAATATTTCACTTTATTGCTGGCTAACTACCTCAGAACATTTAAATTTAATATTTCACTTTATTGCTGACTAACTACCTCAGAACATTTAAATTTAATATTTCACTTTATTGCTGGGTAACTACCTCAGAACATTTAAATTTAACATTTCACTTTATTGCTGGGTAACTACCTCATAACATTTAAATTTAATATTTCACTTAATTGCTGGCTAACTACCTCAGACCATTTAAATTTAATATTTCAGTTTATTGCTGACTAACTACCGCATTAACATTTAAATTTAATATTTCACTTAATTGCTGGCTAACTACCTCAGAACATATATAGTGTAAATTATAATTGTGTCTACAAATTCAATGAATATTTTTATTACATCACTAAATTTTAGCTATACATACTTGAAGATGTGTATATAGGTTCTTTTTCACAAACAAAATAATGAGCAGCCCATGGTACCCATCCAAGAAAAAAACCAAAATCAACTTTCACATCAACTGCAAAGACACCTCTTTGATTCAATCCTCTGTATGGAAACTTAAAAGTTCTTTTTGTTTTGATATCTATCATATGATCGAATAGATTGGCATACAATCCAAGGTACCAAAAATCTTTCCTGCAAAAAATTGAGATTTGTAGTTTTTTTTACATAAACAACAAGAATTATAGTTAAAACACTATGACCTTATACATACTATAATACCAACAGATGACAATCACCAGTGACACCCGTTTGGTGTCGCTACTGCACTATCAGGTCTTTTTGCTTTGTGACTTCAGATTTTCAGATTGTAACCAGCAATTTTCAAAAGAGTTCAACAACTTGGTAGTATAAAGAAAGGATACTTACAATCTATTGTCTTGATTAGCGGGCCCATACTACAGAACAATAGATTTGGGACTCTTTTATAAACATGTATGAGGTGAAAAATGTAAGTTAAAATTCTTAATATTAGTTGGAAGTTTTCAAAAAATTATTTAAATTCTCAATGACACAGATTTTTATGTAGCATTTAGTATGACAGTGTACAAAAGCTATCTATAAACCAACAAATATATCAATATTGTCTTCACATATTCCTTTGCAAGGTTCTTTTAGTGGGTCTCTTTAGATATGGATCTTCAAAAAGCAGGATTACCTATTTCTATGAAAAAATTCTATTAACCTCTAACATGTCAATAAATACATGTGCAAAATTTTGTCTCTGTTCTTGGCTGGATTGCTTCCCAACCCCCTAACCACCACATAAAAAGAACAAAAGTTGAAATTTACTACTTCTGCTCAGTTAAATATAGTATTTAATCTCCACTTTGATCTGTGCCAGAATTTCTGAATTGTCTTGTAGCCTTATAGCATCCTTAAAGATCAGAACAAATAACAAAACTGATCAAACAGTAAACTGAAGAAGGGAATCGTGTAACAGGAAAGTTTATGTTTCAAATAAGTGAAGAATACTATAAAGCAAGCCGTTTAACATCCACCTCTCCTACCTTTTTTTGTGCCTCACGATTTGGAGAAGACTATTTTTTTGTGTCTTAAATTTTGTATTGCTTCTTTTCTTTTTTCAGTTAAATACTGTTCATTTTTAACTTGACAAAGTCCAGGACTTCACAAAACCTCAGAACAAAGTTGCAAAAGAACTTTGAACATGTATTTTGAAAGCATCCAAAAGAAAAATTAAATTACCTCTCTTGGCCCGCTCTTAATGTACATTAAAACTGGTTATGGAATAGAAGGGTGAAAAAATTGGCAAAATTTTTTTTGGATGACTTTTAACCAGAGGCACCCAGGAGTCAGAAATGTTCACCTGACATAGACTCCTCACTGATTCTTGCCAGGAAGGAATGTTGTAAAAAATTTTAATGGAGGACAACTGGCGCATGCGCAAGGAAAACATGGTCGAAAAATTCTGAGGAAAAAAATACATTTAAATTTGGATTTACAGTAGTGTTTGGGACAAAATTTCCATAAACCCTGATCTAATAACACTTGTTTGCATCTAGGAACACCGAAGATCAACTTTTTTGGAATATATATTGAACACAAACTGAAAATCGGAGTGTCAAAAGTAGCGGGAATTACGAACACATTATGAAAATGTCATTATCACCTACATGTGACTAAAACATACATACATTGCTACTGTTCATATACCTAGAACTGTGATCAGGACAAAACAATCATAAACAGTGAGATAAAATCTGAACATTATTGACTTATTTGAAGTTCTGTGACATAATTTTGTGGTAGTTAGCTACATCTTGTTCCATTCGGAAGACCTCGTACCGGAAGTAGTACGAAGAGACATAAACAACTGAAAACTGGTAAGATCGATCCAAAATAAGGTATGTAGACATAACTTAGAATCGAAATCCTGTTATTATCATAAACATACCTTGGTGAGCAAAAACATTTAATATCATATTTCATAATCCTCGTTAAGATGTAGATTAGGCAGCGTATGCTGCCAGCTACAATCATATCCGATCTTGACAATTACATCAAGAGAAGAACCCCAAAGACCAAAAGGGTCTCAAAATAGAACACCTGTCTTGGTATCAGATAGCAAAGGCCTAACATTGAGGAATTATTGCCCAGACTACAAATTTCCGTTTGAGCATTGGTGTATATCAGGAGCTAGAACAAGAGACTGTTAAATATCATCAAACAAAGAACAACAAAAGCTCTACAGAGACACAGGAAAATCTTAATCTACCTTTGGGCAGGCACTTGCGATATAACATACAAGAGCGGCAAGGAAATATGCATCAGAAATAAAGATAATACAACGGTTAACAACATTATTAGAGACTACCAAAGTATTATTAATTATCTTGAGCAATTTGGAGCAGACGTCTTATTAAAAATAGTTGACCTACCAATACTTTCAATCCAAAAGTGGAACACCAAACACTTGAGAAAAAACCAAATTAAGCCAAAGGACTTGCAAAAATATAAAGAAGAAGACAAAATCCTTACCGAACAAATATCAGACCTAAACAAACGAATCTGGCTCCTCAACAAAACAGCAGGACACAAACCAATAAAGACCAGCCAATTCTACTTTCGAACAAGAGGTGGAAAAGACAAAAGGAAACAGAAAAGTAAGAAGATCAGACACTCAGTCAGGATAAGCCTCAATAAGGAAGACGGAGTACACCCAGGTAAAACTGTCAGCTTAGTAATTACAAAATTACTACTTCTTGACTCGTATACCGAGTGTTTCATCTCAGTCCCCAGTGAAGACATACTACAAATTCGAGTAAAAGAAGAGGAGCTACTCAAACTGTCACTCAGTTAGGCGACGTATGTTGCCAGCTGAAACATTTGAGTAGCAAAATGTCTCCATACTTCATCATAATACTTTTCCTAACTTGTGTAGGAAACATCAAAATCAGTAACATATACAGTGGATTCCTCTTAATTGCATACCCTATTTGCCAGGAAGAATTATGCAATTAACAGGAATATGCCTTTAACAGGAATTTCCAGATGTGTAGTAAAAAGAAGCCAATTAACTTGTTTAGTGTCAATGATCATTGATTATCGAGTTAATTATTAAACAAACAAAGGGATTAAAGCCTGTGTATACAGTCTAATGAATTAATTTGACATTTTATGTACCTACATGTCTATTTTCAAGTTTTCAGTTCAGTGATTTTCTCAAAACCGCATGCTTCTGTGCTAAAATTTTTACAAATAGTGCCTTGATTTCAAAAAGAAATTATGCAATTAAGAGGAATTTCTTAACAAGTCAATATGCTATTATCAGGAATAAATAACATAGAGACATATAGTAAATGGTTTTGTGCTACAGAATTGTATGCAATAAAGAGGAATATGCTATTAACAGGTATGCGATTAGGTGGAGTTGACTGTATTTGTTTCATTTAAATGACATGAGTTACTTTTGCAATGTGTAATAAAATCAAGTAGGTTTTGTATCTCATTATTAATTATAACCAAGCGATATAAATAGTTCAGACTTTAGTATGAGGCAGGTAATCTTTGAATTATTATATAACTTTTTTTTGTTTTTAGATAACTTTTCAAGCATGAAAGAGTGGGTACCTGCTTGGAAGTCCATAAGCCAGGAAGAAAAAGCAGAATTTAAAGAAAAGGCAAAGGAGAAGCCAAAAATAACTGTTGCAGACAGAAAGAAGCTCTTAAAGATAATTAGCCAGCATGTAAAAAGATACTCACTATATGTTTGTCTGTTTGATTATACTGAGCAGAATTTTGAAGTAGATATATATCAAAATACTATCAAGAAGAAATTCATATTGAACTCACAAACTCAAAAACATGTCAGTCTCACTCAAGTACAACATGCTTTAAAAGTGCTAATTTAAGCTTTTTTCGCTGTCTTCACAAAACCTCGAAAGATAGCTTATACCCATAAAATAATCAACATTTATATGGAATATTCAAGATATTAATAAATCCCAAAAATAGGTACCAACAAAGTTATGTAAAGATAGCAAAACCTTTGAAATCGGATGCAGAGAAAAAATTAATTGTTCAACTTAACTGTCATTCAAGTCATAATTTTATCTGAGAGTTTTGTATGGGGAAATAAAGTCTGTACTTTATCCAACATTTTTTACAGTTTAATTGCCAAAAGCTGCAAATTTCACTGATAAAAGATAGCACCTCTATGTAAATATGATTAAGTACTCCATAACTAAAACATGATGAGCATACATCTCTTTAGCATTGGATTACAATATTCTGTGTTCACATAGCACCAGAAACATAATCTGCAGTCAAAGACTTCCCGTCTTCTCTTTGTGAGACCTAATAAGAATTTTGTGTTTCTGTTAACTGCTATTAATTTTAAAAAGGCAATATTTTTTTCTTTCTGTTTATTTTATTTGCTTCAGAAAATCTGGAAATTTGAAGGCATACAACTTTCCCTCCCCTACACCAATATTCCCCACACCTGTAAAATTGATGCTTAAACTTGAAGTGAAAAGTAATAACACAACTGATTTAAAGGATTGCACATATAAGTTTTAAGCATGGGTCTACTGGTTAACCAATAGCATTGGTAGTAGACATCTGTTTGATGAGTGTTTATACATGTATAGCCACATCCAAATATTTTTGTACTTTTTATGCATCCAGTACATTTACTTTTTCATTACTTTTAGATAGCAGAACTGCAGGACCTCGGAGTTGATCTGGCAGTTATAGGGGTCGATGGGAATGATGGGTCGCAGATAATGATTGGAGGAGGAAAAACGGCATTCTTCTTACAAACGAGAACAAATTTGCAACAGGAATTGTATGCCCATCATTCTTTAAGTAAGAATTTTTAGAATTGCATAGATCACAATCACTGTTTAGCTCACTTAGCACTATCACTTTGAAATCTGAAACAGAATTTGGGCAATGCTGCAGATGCATCACCATATTACTACAGTTACTATTGAAATACATATCTAGAAGTCATCACGAATTCTTCAACATTTGGACCCTGGCCAAGTGACAAGTCCCAAATGACCCTGATAAGAAATATATAGATTCTTAGTCACAGTACATGTTGATGCACATTTTCAAATCATGCACAGTAAATTTAAAAAAAAATAGAACTACAAATGTAGTAAGCATGACCAGCATAATCCTGAGTTTGGCCATGAAGGCAAACACAAAAAAGCTTTTGGTTGAACTAGTTTTATTGGTACCATTTCATCCCCCTTTAAGCATATGTGTAGTCAAAGATTAAAATAAAAAGATGAATAAACAAACAGTAAAAATCAATTGGTAGTACATACAATCCACTGAAGAAAAACCTACACATGAAAAATGCACGACTTTAAAGAGGCATTTTAATAATAAATGCATGCAGTTTCTGGAACCAATTCAGGATGTAAAATGATCATAGCATCAAATTTACCGACAATGGTATGATTCAGTTACTACACTTATAGCTATCTGTTCTCTGTTGATGTTGTTATGAACCTGAAAATATTTACTGATATTTAACTTACCTGGCCTAAAAGGCCATGTGAGCTTTTCTAATCACTTGGCGTCTGTCGTCTGTCAACATTTTACATTTTGAACTTCCTCTAGAGAACCTTTGAATGGATTGAAACCAAACATGGCATGAATGTTCCTTACAAGGTGCTGACCAAATATTCATACTTTCCATCATCCATCATGGTCACCATTGGGAGACTTGGGCAAGATATAGGAATCACTACTAGTCGTTTTTTGGTAGTGTCCGTGTTGTTCATTCATTTTTAGCTCACCTGGCTTAAAAGCCATGTGAGCTTTTGCCATCACTTGGCGTCCCTCCGTCGTCCGTCAACAATTCACATTTTAATCTTCTTCTCTGAAACCACTGGGCCAATTTGGACCAAACTTTGGTGGGATGGTCCTCCCAAGAGCCTCTGGTAGGATTTTATGCTTGTAATACTTAATTATAATTGGCCATTCAGAGTGTCGAAAAATATTCAATAAATAATTTACAGCCACAAATAGAATATATAATTTGATACTCAAAGTTTATCTTCCACTCTTAATATACATTTTCGTGTCTTTATACCCCCCGCAAACATAGTTTGGGGAGTATATAGGAATATAAAATAAAATAAATATTGTATATTGAATTTGCATTTCATAACATACACTGATATACATGTACAATATAGAATGATTATACAAGTTTAATTTATTTAGATGTCAGTATTCTCATTTCTTATTGTTATTTCAGTAATGATTGTATATTATTGATTGTGACTTTGCAGATTTCACATAATAAAGACGTTGTACCTGAACTCTCTCTCTACATTTATTATTACAGCCATATTTTAGCAACAGTACAAATATCGACATAACAAGTTTGGTGGAGACAGAGGTGTGATCTAGATGAGACCGCAAAATCCAGTTAGGCAACTACGAAGTAATTCATCAATCAACGAAGAAGGTATAGTGCAGTCATTAGTGACAACCGAAGAAACAACACAAAGTGAATCACCAGTAGTAATGGATGGTGCTAATCAATCTACAGCAGATAACATTATGGAAGCAACAGATGGAAGTAGTGCAACAGCAAATACAGAAAATTCCCAGCCACCAGCACCAACAGAAGGAGCCCCTGCATTACAGCCACAGGTACCTTTTTTAATTGCAACAGCTTTTTTGCAACCAGCCATATATAATGGCCAGTCCAAACCATCAGACTGGGTGGCACAATATAAAGCATGGGTGCAACTACAGAAATTGCCAGAACAAAATGCCATTAATGCATTGTCATTTTACCTAAGTGGTCCAGCAAAAATTTGGTTTGATGGGGTACCAGAAAGCTCAAAAGCTGAATTAAAAACAATATTCAGAATTCTAGAAATAAGGTTTTCACAATCAGATGATGACGACATTTTGGCATCGCAATGGGCCAGTGAAAGTGTACAAGAATACTTGGACAGATTAGTAATTAAAGGGCGGCATCATAATGTGCCAGAGAATCTCTTAATGAAAATTGCGAAAAGGGGATTCCACCAATCTCTTCAACCATACATTATACAGAACAACCCAAAAAACATGGAAGAATTGAAAGAGGTAGCAAAGATAGCTGAAATGGCTTTGGCATCAACGTTGAAAAATCATATTTCTGTAAATGCAATTTCACAAATGGAATTCAAGTCCTTAAATGAGACAATTAAAATTTTATCCAACAAAGTTGAAAATTTAAATGTAGAAAACAAGCAAATTAGGAAAATTTAAACAAAAAAGGAAATTTTCAAAATGAACAACATAATTTTCAAAGGTCTGGCCAGAAATTTGGCAGAAATAGTTCATTTAGGCAAAATTCAAGAAGTTCAAATATTAGACCAAATAATCTCAGTAATTTTGCAAAACTAATGCTTGTACAGCATGTGACGATGAACGTTGTTCTGAAAAAAGGGATAATTGTAAAGCAAAAGATTCCATATGTTTCAAATGTGAAAGGAAAGGGCACTATTCAAGGTTTTGTAGAAGTAGTAATAATATTAGGGGTGAACCCATAAGACATTAGGGACAGGTGACTATTTTAGGCATCAGTCTAAAAATGGGCAAAATGGCAAGAATTATAGAGTAAATTTGATCACTCCCATGGACAAAAATAAGGTAAATGTTGGCATTTTTGGGTAAAGAACTCTTGGATTAGTGGACTCGGGTGCAGCAATTTCTTGTGTGTCACAAAATATTATGGATAGACTTTCAGATCAAAACTTGGCCATTGATGACACCAAAAACATGCATATATATGGAGTTGGTGGCGAGGACCATAGGGTTAGAGGAAAAGTCAAACTGCCTCTTAAATTTAAAGGACTTGTTGTCAAATATTCATTTTTTATAGTTGAAAACTTGTAATATCCTTTAATTTTGGGTGACGACTTTTTGTCAGATAATAAATGTAACATCCATTATGAAAAAGAAAAGCTGTTGAAATTCTTAAACCAAAAACCGTGATGTATTTGCTTGTGATTTATCAGAAGTGGGTGAATGTAATGTTGGAGAACATGAAATTGAGACCGAAGACCATAAACCGTTTCGAATTCCACCATATAGGGGGTCACCTGAGACAAAAGAAGAAATTGAAAAACAAGTTAACAAATTGTTGGAAAATAAGTTTATTATTCCTTCAACGTCCCCTTACAACAGTCCAGTAGTACAATGTAAGTAAAAGGACAATACTTTCAGGTTTGCAATAGATTACAGAAAATTAAATAAAATAAACCAAACCCATGTCCTACACCTTACCCAATCTGAATGACATTTTTGATGTTATTGGGGAAGCAAAAGCAACCACATATTCTGTTTTGGATCTCTGCCAGGGTTTTGGCAAATAAAATAAGATGAAAAATCAAGACAAAAAGCAGCATTCGTAACACACTCAGGTGTATATGAATGGACACGTATGCCATTTGGATAACGTAACTGTAGCATTACTTTTTCTAGGGTTATAGGACAAGTCCTCCAGGGATTGAATTAGAAAAATGTTTTGGCATATGTAGATGATATTCTAATATTTAGCAAAAATTTTGAAGATCATCTACATCATTTGGGATTTGGAACAAGTGTTTACTCGGTTGAAGAAAGTCAATTTGAAACTTAAACCAAGCAAATGCCAATTTGGTGTAAAAGAGGTGAAATACTTAGGGCATGTTTTGACAAAAGAAGGTGTTAAAGTTGATGATGACTAAATTAAAATTGTGCAAAATTATCCGCCACCCAAAAAACAGCATGGGACAAGACCATTTTTGGGCCTTTGCAATTATTACAAAAAATTTGTGAAAAACTATGCAAAAATTACAGTACCATTGAACAATTTATTAAAGAAAGAAAATGATTTTAAGTGGACAGAACATTGCAATCAAGCTTTTGAAACACTTAAATCAGCTTTAACATCTGCCCCAATTTTAGCTTTTCCTGACATGTCAAAACCTTTTCACTTAACAACAGATGCATCTGGACAAGCTATTGGCTACATTCTAGGTCAGAAAGATAGCCAAAATAGAGAACGCATCATATCTTTGGGGGGTCGGGCACTGAAAAAGGAAGAAAAAAAAAAATGGACAGTGAGCGAAAAAGAGTGTTTGGCAGTTCTTGAAGGGATTAAAGCAAATAAATGCTATTTATCACATGACAAGTTCACTGTCATAACAGACCATAAAGCATTGGTATGGTTACATAAAATTAAAGACACCAGTGCCAAATTAGGCCGATGGGCTCTTCAGCTTCAGAATTATTCATTTGACATAGTTTACAGAGAAGGCAAAAATCTTCAAAATGCAGATGCAATTTCCAGAATCCCTTATCCCCCTACCCCTGAAACTCCCCACGAAGAAGAAGAATTTCCATCACCACTAGTTCACAATATAGAAAGGGAGAAACCTCAAAATTTACATCAAATAACTGAAATTACATTTGAATATGATGAACCGAAACAGTTTGTAGCTAATATTGAAAATAAACAGGTCAGATTAGATGACATGTCAAATATTGCTAAGTTACTGAGAATATGTCCAGAAATATCTGATATGATCAGGTATATAGAAACAGGTTAGTTACCAGATGACAATAAGAAGGCACGATCAATTCTTTTCGAAAAAGATGCATACAGACTAGGTACTACAGGTGAGTTAATCCATTTGTATTGGCCAAGAAGTAAAGGGATGCCACGATCAGAAGCTATTATTGAACAACTGGTATTACCAAAAGTTCTAAGACAAGACGCCTTATAGTCATACCATGACTGTTCAGCAGGCGGTGGTCATAAAAGGTTCCGTAGAACATATGCAGCTATTACTGGGCACGAATGTACCAACACACATATGATTACGTAATGTCATGTGATGCTTGTCAAAGAGCTAAAAGGCCAGCACATAAACAACCAGCTCCATTACAACCGTTGCCAATAGAGGGCACTTTTGATAGATGGCACATGGACATTTTAACAGGATTACCAAAATCTAAGGAAGGGTACCAGCATATATTATTGGTAGCTGATAGTTTCTCACGTTGGAGTGAGTCATTCCCTTTAAGAACACAAAATAGTTCTGAAATTGCAGAGGTTTTATACAATGAAGTTTCACAAGGTTTGGTGCTCCAAAAACATTGGTTTCAGATAGAGGTCAAAATTTTCTCTCAAAATTAATACAAGCTTTGTGTGAGCTTTTTAAGGTTACCCGGCATCATACCAATTCTTACCACCCACAATCAAACACAACATGTGAGCGCATGAATAGTACTTTTGCCCAAACACTTAGAACATATTGTTCACAGAATCAATGCAATTGGCCAAAAATAATACCCAGTGTTATGATGGCAATTAGAATGTCACCAAACACTGAATCAACAGGTTTTTCACCATTTAAAATGTTATTTGGAAAAGAAATGAATATACCATTTGATGTGGCGTTTCAACCAAAAGATGACATAGGTAAGTCTGCTCAGCAACATGTTAATTACCTGATAGAACAGTTGAAAATGGTCCAGAAAATTGCAAAAAGTAATGTGGCTGAGCCGCAGCAGAGAGGTAAGGAACACTATGACAAAAAAGCAAAAGCTCCAGAGTTCAAGGTATGTGATAGAGTGTTGCTTAAATGCATGAAAATACCGAAAGTTTCCTGTCCCAAAATTCACATGAAATGGGAGGGCCCTTTTTACATACATCATGCCAATGAGAACACAAATAGATTAAGGCGATTGGACGACCATAAAGTATTAAAATCTTGAATACATGCAAATCGTCTTAAACTGTATAATGATCCACGAGACCATAGAATCCGTGAAAACCTTATAGAGGATGTAAGACATAATGGCACACAAATGCAAGACAATAAGGACAATACACCTGACCTAGCTACAAGACATACTGACAAACAGACAGCAAATAAGGATAATTCAAATGATGATAATCAATTTCTAGCAGAAAAACTATTGGCAAAGAAGAAAATGAATGGGAAATATTATTATAGAGTTAAATGGGTTGGTTATTCAAAGACGTCCTGGATACCTGAAGAAGATATAGGGGAAGGGGTTTATTGATAGAATATCCTAACAAGTATACCAAAGATAGTAAAATCAGAAAACACAAAGTTCAGAGTTGTTTTCATAGAATTTAAACACAGATGCTTTAAGCTATTTAAATAGGGTATCAGTGTGCATATAGTCGAAGTCAATGGTAATAAAGTTAATTAATAAGGAAAGAAATTCATAAAAATATAAAGAAGTAAAACTTGAAATATAAACAATTAATTAAACATATAACAATAAGTTAAAAATATTATAATATAATCAAAGGTGATTGTAAATTAATAACTATGCGCATAGTAATTGTATATTTAGTCAAATTTGTCGAGCAACCATATGTACCAATACATGATTTCATGTGTACATATATAACAAGATGTTCTTATACTGGCAACCCAATATTCTGTTTCTTAAACAAACAACACTGAATTATCTTTGGGAGATTCATATGAATTGATTAATTGTTTGCGGGTCAATACAGTTCTGAAATTAGTGCTATAATTGTGGTTATACAAATGATCATGCCACAAAACCTTGAATCTCACAAAAATTTCAATTCTGTCGTTGTAGATAAAAGATCAGGTGCCTTCTATAAAAATAAGTGGCCCAGTTGCATTACCAGTAATCAAAGTCATCCTGTTCATGATGCTAATTTCATTAGCAAACTCAAGGTTAGCTCCAAGACAAATTAACAGACTAAATTATGGCATTTATTTTGAAAAAGAAGGCAGCATCCATTTTGGCAAAGATATGTGGTTGCATACCTTTCAGATAAAAATGCCTGTTAAAAAGGGAACAGATATAATAAGAAAATGTAAAATGAAGCCTTATTGAAGACAGATGAATGAACTGATGACACAGTTAAATTCCTTCCAAAAACAGAATGTTGAAAATTTGAACCAAACAATAGGAGTTATAAAAGAGCTTTTTGAGGATAAAACAAACGCAAAAGGAAATCATGGATCCATAAAAGGGCGATCTAAAAGGGCTATCCTTTCATTTGTTGGAGAGTTAAGTCGAACAATTTTCGGCACAGCAACGCTTGACGATGTAAACGTATTAGCACAGCATATCAATGAATTAACAAGGTCAATAAAATTAACAGGAACTTTGGCCAAACAGGCCAAACAAGAATCCACTTTCATGAAAGCTGTCGACCAAAGGATATCTAAAATTGTAACAGCTATCTCAAACAATCATAAAGGAATTAATATGCTTCACGAAATGCTGAATAATAATACATACAACATAGAAGAATTAATGTTAACTCTTCAAACTAAAATTATTGAAACCTTATCATTATCAACTAAAGTTAGTCATCGACTTAATCAATTAAAAATAGGTATATTTGATTTGATTGAAGGCAAATTATCTCCCTTTCTTATACACCCCTCAATACTCAATAAATCCCTTAAACATATTCAACATATGTTAAATAATGAATATCCTGGTTTTTATATATCACAAACAGATCCCAAATTTTATTATTCATCCAGCAATTTTATTTATTCCAAACACAAGTCCGATATTTTTATTATGATTAAAATCCCTATTTCGTTTAAGAGATCAGATTATAATTTGTATAAAGTAATATCATTACCAGTTCCAATAAATTTAACTGATGATGCAACACAACTTTTAAATATGCCCAATTTTATTGCAGTTTCCAAAACAGCAGATTATTTTGTCCAATTATCTAATACAGATATTGCAAGTTGTTCAAGGGATGACAAAAATTTTCATTGTTCTATTAATCAATCATTTGACACTACTAAAGATTCATGTTTAATTGCTATTTTTACAAATGACAAATCAAAAGTAAAACAATTATGTAATTTTAGATTTCTGCAAAATATTATTACATCTAAAGTCATACCTATTACACAATCCACAGTAATAATATATAAGACACCAAAATTAAACATGGATTGTGGAGGGAAGCAAATGATAAAGCAGGGATGCCATTTTTGCATTGTAACTTTACCATGCCAGTGTACATTATTAACTGAGAAACTCTTCTTGCCTCCAACACTGACACATTGTAAGAAGTCAGATAATATATCAATTGTTCATCCAACAAATTTAGCATTATTACAACAATTTTTCAATTTGGACCTTTTGGGTAATATCCAAGCAAACTCAACTTTTGAAAAACCTTTGGATATACAAGTACCATCTTTCAAAATTTACAACCATTCATTTTCTCAATTTTTATCAGAAGATACAAAATCTCATTTAAGCTTAAAAAAGATGGCACAGGCCACTAAAAAGAATGCAATGATTTTTCAATCATTGTCAGAACCAATGTTGGAAGGTTTAATTGATATTAAAGCTGATTGGCCTGATTTAAATGGTATATTAGGCATCATTGGAACAGCATTAGCAACAATTACAGTTATATATTGTATATGGTCATTTATCAAAATTCGCAAACTGACAACAACTTTATTAATTTTACAACATTCATCCCAGGTAAAATCAATGGCCACTCCTCCATCTTTTATTTATATAACATCCACACAAGAAGCTGAGACTGTGTTTTCCACTAATTTTTTTAAAGAATTATCACTGAATCATGCCTTAATGGCTGTTATTGGGATTTTAATTGTTCTTCTATTTACTGCTATATTGTACAAGAAAAATAGATCAAATCATTGTTCAAAACTTCTAATGGAAATAACTACTGGATCATCATGCATAACAATTGAGCTATACAAATTGCCACTTTGTCCATCATATAGGGAAATAGGGATTCCTCCACAAATAGAGGACTTAACGGTTAAAGGTTGTTTT
>JARWCS010159687.1:0-14372 GCA_034783895.1 Geukensia demissa | reverse complement strand
GATTGGTGTTTGAACTTCGTTTGCAATAAAACGAATTTTGCAATTAACCGGTTTGCGATTAAGTGGAATCAACTGTAACTGTGTAAAACTGCAAATGCTGTTCTTACTCAAGTTATGTGTGAAAAAAAAAAGATTTACCAAATAAAGGAAATATTTTTACCTACCATAAATACTACAAAGACTGATGAGTACAGTTCCTGTTTATCTTTCTGTAAAATAACACAATCAAATTCATTCATTATAAATCTTAATACAAATACCCCCGGTATGTCATAATTAAAAAATGTCACAAAAAATTTATCAGATAATGTAAAACATTCTACCAAAAAACATCAGATTGTCACCTAAGAAAATATACAACATTATACAGATATTATTTACACCTACGAGATTCCAGAATTCAGTCACATTACCAAAGTATTTCTTGTGTCAAAAATAATATACATTTAAAATAAACACTGCACCATTATTTTGACTTAAGTATCTTACATCTTGTGTATATGACTCCAACTTTAAATACTATTTTCTGATTTTGCTCAACTGGGACTTAAAAATGTCATTTGTAAAAAGTTTTCAGTATTTAAAATCAAAAGCACATCAGTAAACATAGTGTCATATTTTGTGTGTATCAACAAAAATATTAAGTTAAATACAGCGAAAATGGATGTGCTCTATTTCTCTGACCCAAAAATGAGCTCAAAATTGCTTGTTTTTCCTTATACAAGACAAAATTGGAACAAATTCATGCTTGGTTTCTTGTAATTCATAAACCATTCTGGGAACAGACGTAATTAGTTATGAACTTATATAATTTTAATAATGGGGTCAAATACATCCTTATTTCTCTATATTAACCAATAAACCTGGTTTCTAATTTACAGTTGGACAAAAGTAGTCAATTACATGTTTTATCTTTAACTATCAGCAATTAAAATTTGATTGTTATGAGATATTCTAAGGAGATGTTATTCACAGAAGATTACTGAGCTTCTGTGTGTCTGTCCCAAGTCAAGAATAGTAGTCATAGGTTTGTCTTTATGTTTAATGTTTTCTTACATGTACATTTTTTGTAATATTCAGGTAAGAGCAGAATTATTGTAATTTACGCATACATGTTTTTTTGTTTTAGGGCGATTTAGAGCTTTTCACAAGGAATGGTATTCCACCCTTGTTGAAGGTCTTGTGGCGGCCTCTGGATTTGTAAATTACCTCTGTTTTTCTCGTGGTTGGAGTGCAGTCTCTCTGACTACTCCATATCTTTTCATTTTCACATTCTTTATAAAGTTTATTGCATCATTACCAAAGATGTGTTTTATCAAATAACTGACAAATAAGGAAGTTTTTACATGCTTAAACAAGACACTTTCCAGATTATATTTTACCCCTTTCTTCTAACAACAATTAAAAAGGAAATATTATTGTACTCACAAAAATATGACTGCAACCTGTCTCTTCATCTCCCACTGTGAATTATTAAAAAATATATAGATTATAGGACATTTTGTTTCTTGTACGGACTTTATAATAGAAAATAAATGTTGAGCCCAAGGGGAAAACTGAATACTTTTATCGTAATAGAGTCAGTAAAAGAACAAAATGTCCCTCAGGTACTCTTTAGTCGTATTGAATGAATTTCTTTCAGATTTTTATAGTACGTCTGTTACTACTTTTGTTTTCTTTGATTTCTTTCTTTGACTGCTCTTTGGGGGGAGGGTTGGGATCCCAGTAAACCAGTTTAACCCCACCATATGTCTCATGTCAGGAATTGTTGTCATAGGTTTGTCTTTGTGTTTTGTTACATGTATTAAGGTAGGAGCAGTATTAATTTAGGTATTCATGTTATTTATTTTTGGGTGATTTAGAGCTTTTCCCAAGGAGAGGTTTTCCACCTTATTGAAGGTCTTGTGGAGATTTGTATATTTGCTGTTTGTCTGGTAGTTGGAGTGCAGTCTCTCTGACATTTAGGTAATATCTTTTTATTGACACTATAGTTTAATTTTATCTTACTAGTATAGCTTTAATTTAATCTAATGAGAAACCCTTATTTACATGTACATGTAAGACATGATTTAAAATATTTTACCCACTATTCCTCTGTGGAATAAAGGTTCTCTATTGCAACAAATGTATTCAGTTTTTTTCAATACAATATGAACATGTAGAATATCAACCAACATTGTTATCACATTTATTGAGTGCTGTTCCAGAAAAAATTTATCTGGGAGTGTGTGATGGCAGTTTTTTTTCATGTGGGTTGCTGTACTTGATAAAATTTCTGTTCTCTTTGTGATGGGCAGGGAGAGGGGGATAAAGAAATGTGATTCTGTGGGAGGGTGCTTTCATTTTGGTTATTTTGTATCACCTATTGAAAATTCTATAGTTGGTTGGGTTTTCTACCAAATTTAAATGCACTTCTGTAGGTGGTGGGTTGAAAACAAGTGCCTTCACACACCCCCATATAATTATTTCTGGAACAGCCCTGACAATAAATATCTATACTGAAAGGTTCTGTCATCTGTGCAAACTACATGGTTAAATATCACAAATTGAGTTGTATTTCAATAGTATCATAGGTTAAAAATTGTCTTTCATTGAAAACAAGAAAACATGTTTGCTTAATAGAATTTTAAAGATTTTAACCCATAGAGCTACATTCCAATGTGGAAAAACCTAGTGAATTTTTTTAAAAGAAGACTGTAAATGCTAGTATGAAAGATTGTCATTACTGTTTTACCTTTAAGGAAGAATAGTACCAGTATTTCATGTATTGAAAAGTAATGACAAAATGGAATTCCACAAATAAATACAACTCAAATACCTGCATTTATAAATATAACTAAACAAAGAGGGTGGTACAGGGTTATTTCAAATGTTGTCCTGCTGAAGAGACATTTTACATCATATTTCGTGTAAATTCGTCAAAATGCAACGTGCAAGCCAAATTCTAATTTGTGAAATAACATTTTATTTCTCAATGTCTGTGCACTGTACCCCCTTGTACCACCCTCAACAAAAATTCCTTCAGCCTGCACTGAATCATCTGTGTAACACTAACATTAATGGAGGCCTCCTTAGAAATGGCAACATGTCTGTCAGATACTAATGGTGCCCCACAAAATAACTCAGTTCAACTTTCCCCAAAACAGTAAATAATGATTCATCCAGAAAATTTAAAACTTCCTAGCATTAAGACAGTAGAATTGATTTAAAATTTTTTCACCCTAAATGATACACCGACAGGTTATAAAAAATCTCCACAATTCCTAAATTTTTAGTAGTGGGTGAAAAATATTTTATTCACTTTCAGGGTATGTCAGACTGTAAATAATATTGGACATAATGTGATTATTTCATGATTAAATAAAAGAGTAATATTTACTTACAAATCTTCAACAAAGCATCATATATAAAACCAATAAAGGCTGAAATCTCAAATACAACCACGATACTGAAACAGAAACATAGGGTTATAACTTATGTCAGCTTAGATAAATATATATCTAAATACTTTTAATTTACATTGATCTTGGGTTATATCAATAAACTGACTTGAGAACATCAACGTATTTCATAAAAACAAATGTATTAATCAGATAATATTCATAATGATAAAGGGTCAGAGGACTGAGAAATGGTGACCTCTCACAGAATCATTAAATTTTTATATGCTTCAGTTTTAAAATATTTTTTATTACCAACCTCTGAAGTCAATATGCTATTACTGAGCAAGCCATAAGTATTTTATAACTTACAGATCTTGTACTATAGAGAATCTTACAATGTAAGTGTATCCATACAGAATAAATGACATCGTACATTCATTTTTTAACTTTTTGAATGGAAATATTATGATATGAGGGTTCTTGTACATGTGGATTTGAAAGTTAGATTTGATTTATATAACCTTGTGATTTATTACATTTCCCAGTTTCAATTCCCAATTACAAATGGTAAAATTTAAGTCAATATTTAACAACTGTTAGCCTTCTGAAGCTCCTGAGCCCATCCCCTCATTTTATTTTGTTCATGTTGAATAATCAACAGTATTGTGTGTCCTATTGTCTATGTTGTGTTCCTCTCCTTTTGGTCATGGTCTTGTCTGTCTCCCAAATTATGACTTTCGTTTTTTCCTTTTGGCAAAAAAATATGTATGCCTGTTTAAGGTTATGCAACCAACCCTATTTTTTACCTGTGACCGTACATCATTTTTGATCAAATTAAATAAAATAATAATAATAACTTCAACCAACCCTGTTCACAAGTAAGAGCTTCAATAGTCATTACCGTCAACTTCTGTATAAAAATTTCTGTCAAATATTCCAACACATGTATTTACTTGAAATGTAATTATATTTTAGAGTAACGTTGCAAGTATTGAACGTTCTTGGGATGAAGTATAATAATAGTAACAAAACCAAAACCAAAGCCAGAGTTGGGAAATTTGGTCAATTTATGGATTTTGCTGATGTTAAAATAAAATAAAAAAAAAAAATTAATTTACTGACCTACTGACCCTATATTTTTCAACATGTGACCTTAGACAGACATATATAATTTTGGGGGTTATTTTTTATCTCTTTTTTTTTAATATGTGAACTATCTAACTAAAATACAAATGACTCTATTGTTTCAATTATTGCACATAAAGGTTTATTTCTGACTGTGATTTCTCCTATCAGTGTAAATTATACATACCACCATAAATCTCGTTTCTGTTGCCACCTGACAGAATCTAATGTACTGATTTCATTCAGTCTCTTTGTGATATAAAATCCCGCTATTGCAAACAACTGTACTGTGACAAACTCTGCTGCAGATAACTCTAACCAATACGGTTCTATTAATAGTAAGAAGAATATATGTTTCCTTGAGAATTTACAAATATTAAATTATATGGGGTAGGATGTTTAGTAGTGACTATCTTATACTATGATCATTTAAATATCCAGGTCACAGTAGAAAACATCAATCCATACCATGGACATTTTTACTGGGCTGTGCCGTCAACTGGACTATGGCTCTTCAAAAATAAACTATTTTATACTATTCTATTTTGAGAATATGTATTGCACAACTTTCAACTTCTTGGTGAGAAAAACATCTGTTTAACATTTACCCTCTCAGTGTCATATTTTTTTAATATGATTAAATGCCACTTTCAGCAATATTTCAGTCATATCATTTGGGTTACATTGCTGTGCTTCTTTACATTAAAGTTATATATAGGTTTGTTAGAACTGTATATCACAGGTAAACTCACCTCAAGTTATTTAATTTCATAATAAAAAATAAATGAGCCTCTGAAATTAAAAAATAAAAAGATAATAAGCGATAAACAGCTCCCAAGAGTTCTGATACCTGTTTCTCTTATGGTTAATTTTATTTTGTATGGCCTATTTTTTGTTGGAATGTGGACATGGTATAAAAGAGGATCTCACAGAGCAAGACTTTACCAAAACAGCCAATAGAAATGTCAAATTTTTTTATCTAATCATTGGATAGGCCAATCAAATGTGAGTTTTTGCTTAATCACTCAAGTCTTGTTATATAGTTCATATATCAGTTCATGCAAGAAACAGATAAAATACATGAATCATAAGAGAATTAGCAAAATACAATATCAAGATATACTCACGCATACATTCTGTAAAAGCTTCCTGTACATTAACAATTCCTAGAATTGCTATAACTGTAAAGTATATACACACACACGCCAACAATGGCAACAATACCCTGAAAAATATACAACATAAAAATAGCTAATATACACACACACACACACACACATAAACAATGGTGTGTATACCCTGAAATATACACATGCACCTAAAAGTGAATGTACTGTTAGCTATTGCTCACTGAAATTTACCTCTGCTCTCTCATTTTTTATTACTGAAGGATGTCTTAATATTTTGGGTAGCAGATCAGTGAATGATCCAAAATGTGTAACATAAAATAGCTTACAAAGGTGAAATTGCATTTAACAATGTGAGGTTTTGTAGATCATAAATATGTAATATTTGGTCCTAAGCATACCTGATGAAGGTTAATCCAGACAAACACTTCATACACAGTGAAATTTAGGCATTTACTTATACAATCGTTGTTTTTCTATTTTGTCAACAATCTATTTTTTAAGAACTTGTTTCGTGCCCCACGGAAATCTATTAGTTAAGCAACAGCTTAACAAGAAATTATACAGTGCACAATCAAAAAAAGTTGTGGATTGTGTCTTTCTGGCATATATCCATATTCTTTCTTTTAAATATATTGAAGAATATGAGACCAGGGATGGTAACTCTTATTCATGTTCTCCTTAATCAGTTGATAATTAATAGATTCTACCTGTATACATAAATAGTTCACACATCTACTGTTATGATTAGCAATCAATAAATAAGAGTGAGTTTTATAATTTTTGATTAACACTAAATACATCAATCGGTTCACATATCTGATCATTTCGACACTGAATAGTAAAGAACTCATTTGTAAAATAAACACTATCAACTTTTAAGAAAATAAAGAAGGCAAAGTCAGTTGATGATGGTCAAATTTCTCCAAAGAAATCTCAAATATTTCCAGTTCATTGATTTAAATATGTCGTTGCTTTTTGTGTACTATGCTCTGTAATATAACTGTAAAAATTTCTATTGTGGAAATTCAAGATTAAAATTCCTTCAATTTATTTTTTTTTTACAAATTATTCAAACCGCAAAATTAAAAGTCAGCTTTTGTGCCCTCAAATCGCAAAGATTTCGTTCCACAAAAATTTCCGGTTATACGGTATTCATCTATCAAGTAATTTGATACGATCAGTTTTACCAAAAAAATTACTGTCATATGGCACAGATGACCCCCTCCTGTACATAACTCCCTGTTTTCCAATATTTGGTCCACAGCGTATCTGATGAAGGTAAACCAGAAAAGTGCTTGTACACAGAGAAATTTAAACATTTACAATCCTTGTTTTTCTATTTTGTCAACAATCTGTTTGATATAAAAGAGAAATGCAAGCCACTATTTTTTTAAGAACTTGTTTTTGTGCCCCAGGGAAATCTACTGAACTTAGGGCAACAGCTTAACAAGAAATTATGTAGTGCACAATCCAGAAAAAATGTGGAGTTGTGTCTTTCTGGCATATATTCCATATTCTTTCTTTTAAATATTATCTGGCTATAATGGATTCTATTCCTCTTTCCTCTACCCAAACAGTCCCAATTTGGCATCCTGTGGCTATTAAATTCTCCGACCCAACCCCCAGCTATTCCCTTTTATGATTTATTGTTTGATAACTTGTTCTCGTCCTGAATATGCATGAAATATTTGCTTAACAACAATCAATCAATATTCCTCTTGCAGGTACAAATACACTGCTATATTACACCTGATAGAGCCTTATGTGTCTATGGGGCGTATAATCCTCCATCAAGGTTTAAGGGAATAATTTTTTTGTGGAGTTCTTAAATTTGTGGGTTTGTTTACCAATGAAATCAATGAAATATTGGATCATCACGAAAAATAAATATTTCACAGTTCAAAATGTAGCTACAATGGGATAAAAACAAACTGACCTGATAAAACAGGTTTTGACTGTAATATAGTGACCTAGTGACCCAGGTTTTATTGTATACAAACATGACTGTTCAAATTCTAAGTTTTCTATGGAATTTTACCATTGAGTTAGTCTTTCTCTTCTCAAAGCCCTTGTGGCCAAGGTCCAATAATAATGACACATCACTAGGAACTGTATTAACTTTAAATACTGTAGTACAAAATCCATCTGTGCATAGGCTACTATCACCCAGTGAACACCTCTGTAAAATATTAGATTTGAATCAAATATTTTCATTAATATGAGATAGGATGAACCTATAGAAAGCCAGCAAACATAATCACTCTCAATCTCAGAGCTGTATCTTATCTGAATATGTCTTTGACTTTTGTACCTCTTCTTATTGGACTAGATATGTGTGAAGGCCATTAGGTAAAAAAGGCCCATAAAAAGGGTTTTTTACATCATGGTTCAACTGAATGAGCATCTACTTTTACAGTACTTCTACAATTAAAGCTGACATCTCTTGTCTATAACAATGCAATCTAACTTTTAGGACTGCCTGATTCTAGTCATTGTATTAGCTTTAGTATAGTACACTCTAATGAAGCTGTGAAGGCTGAAATCTACCTCACAAAAATTATCTCCCTTTTAAATATTCATGAGATCCACCTTATCAAATCATGAACTTTTACAGACAGGATGCTTCTTAGAAATCACACATTTGTGATATCAAATGGAGCAATTTTTCATCAAAAAATTTTGCATGTGCCACCCACTGCCTGGGAATACCCATATTTACCAGACAATCTCTATTGTGAATATGCGTAAAACACACTATTATCTATGTCAGGCTTTTGTGGAGTGTGATTTTGGAGCTTTATAAAATTATTTGTGTGTTTATGCCTTTGTATTTATTTTTAATCAAAAGAAAGAATTATTCCACAGTTAGTGGTTTATGTTTTACGCTATGAAATAATGTTTAACATACTATTATCTGCCCCTGAATTTCTCTATGGAGATTTAACATTGAGGGTCAGCCATCTTCGTTTTGGGCAGAAGCGCTTAAGTTTGACCTAGATAAAGTAATTAAAAAAATTGTTCGGACATTCTCTTGAGAATTCTGTATAAGAAGAATTATTTTACTTTTCCATGGGCTTCAAACCATTTTTGTATGTCATCTAATCCTAGTTTAATTACTTAATTATTACGTGATGTAGAAGTATATGTTATCAGAATTTTGACGGCTGGATATTGTAAAATATCATCCCGTGAGCCAGAATATGAATCTTTGTGGTGAGTAAGAGTAGCAACGAGACCAAAGCTTCATATTCTGGTGAGCAGGTATGATATTTTAGAATAGCTCAGCGTCCATCGTTCTGTTACTAATATATCCTCATAGTTCAGTTTTTATATTTTAATGTTTAAATTATCAAGTTTATTTAAATTCTCCTCTGGGCGGAAAATAATGAGCAAGTCTTGATTTTTATCCACGGTACTCCTTTGGGTCAATAATATGCAGTAAAAATAGTCATACTAAATTAGTATTTACCAACACCCGACACCAAGATTATGTCTTGTTATTTAAGTATTACAAATGTATTGTGTATGCATCAAAAAGGTCATTTTAGTCAAATACAAGTACTACATTTTATTCAGATAGAAAAGAAAAGCTTGTCATCAAACAAGAAATTTGTAAAATAGTAATCTTTGATGTCACAGGTAAATCATCAACGTCATTTGTGTAAACAACGACAGCAGGATGGAGGAAACGTAGGAAATAAACATCGATTACTTGGTTACGGCTTCAGTATGCAATAAAATTTCATAAAATATAGATTGGTTACATTTCTTTATGTTGGTTGTGCTGTTCAAACTTTTTTGGCATAATTTTCCCTGTATTTTAAAATATAGTCCCAGCAGGATATATCAGGAAGTCGGAAAGACATAATTTTTAAGAGAACTTTTCATGTGTTCCTCCACATTTACAAGAAACAAGTCTTTTGTTAAACAAAAGATCATAAAAAACTTTATTGAAAAATGGCCAAAAAAACCAAAACATGATGTCAAAAATGCTTTAAAATACCTGATGAAACTTTGGGAGAATCGATTGATATCTTCAGGTCAAAAGCTGATGTCTTCTGGTCAAATTCATTTGCACTCGCTCACTACCATACAAATTTTACTGAACTGTTCAACATGTCAATACAGCGATGGGGACGGATGATAATATAACAAATTAATATCGGACCATGTGTTGTTTGGTGTAGAATATAACTTACCCAATAACACACTCTAACGATGCTGTGTAGAATATAACATATTGATGCCAGGCAGGGTGTTGTCGGGTGTGGAGTTTAACTACTTTTATTATACACATCAAAGCTGTTATCACTGCTAAAAATGTTAAAATTGAGCTCCTGAAATATCAAAAATACATTATAAATATAAATGAAAGAACATTAAGTTTGTTTGTTTGTTTAATTGGATTTTATGCCACTTTCAACAATATTTCAGTTATATCTCAGTGGTCAGTTTTACTGGTGGAGGAAGCTGGAGTACCCAGAGAGAACAACCGACCTTGGGCAGGTAACTGACAAACCTTATTAGTGTGATGTGAGTTAAACGCAATCCCTTTTTGTATGGTACAAGGTCAGGCGAGAACTCACATTGTATAGGTGATAGGCTACAGTGATCTGTACAGGTAAGTTTAAATCAACTACCTAGACCACTCTGCCACCTAGGCCCCAAGAACATGAAGTAAACATTAAAAAGAAGATGTAAGCCATTCCAAAAAATTGTTACTTAATCCTCCCTAGCATCACTGAAATTATTGCAAGTGTCCATTTTTACAAGTTTCTTTTTTCATTATCTCATAATATTCATTTATTGGAAACAACTTATTTCACTATGAGAAGCTAATCCTGAGTGTTCATGCTTGCAGGTTGGTCTGTTAATAATTGCCTTGAGAGGTCTTTTAGAAGAACTGTCAGACTCATTTTATTAATAATTTATACAATGTATTTTAGTCTAGTTACAAATCAAGCACAGTATATTACAGGGAAGTTGTCTCAGATTAAGAAACAAGCTAGGGCATACAGTGTGTATCTGACAACATGACATTGAAAGTGAAAAAAAAAAGAAATCAAATCCCTAAAAAACAATCACAATCCACTACAAAAATAGAAATTTTGAATCTCTGAATTGTTTTTTGTTTGAACCAGCACTGGATGTATAAATGTAAGTTTTTGATTGAAAATATATCAAATGTGCTTTTACAAAAATATCAATCAAAAATAAAAATGATTTATTTCAACCAGAAAACCAGCTTAGACATCATAAATAACTATTTCAGGATAAAATCCCCACATGATATTCTGTGACAGTATTTCGGTATTACCTGACACAAGCAGCAACCATGAAGTTTTTAAAACAGCTTGCCATGATCATATCACCAGGTGTTGTGTTTGCTAATGGTAAGGTGGTGTTAATATCTCTGAACACATTATGAACACTCATCTTGAAATCCTTTATGGGTCTGTAAATAAAAGTAAAAACTTCTAATTACTGTGTCAAAACACAAAAATTCATTAACATTGTAAAATTTCTAAAACATCTATACAGGTAAAACTAGGTTCTACTTCTATTAGAATAAAACTGTTGAAATAAACACATTTCAACTTGAACTGTGGTGCTATGTTCGTGTAGTATGATACAACGGAAGCAACACTGACATGGTAAAGTTTGATAAATGAAGACGACAAAGGTTAGTGTTTATAACACAATATGGTAGAACTAAAGGGTCTTATTTTGATAAATCACTCTGACATCGGTACCACTCTTCTTAGCGGTACTGCCTAAGCTTGATATCTGTTTGAACAATCTTTCCATTTTTTTACATTAAAGTGTTTACTACAACCATTATTTTAAATGCACAAGAAATTTTGAAGATTGGTCAAAATCAAAAGAGGGTTTTAGGTAATATCAGTAAGAATGGTTGTGCCACTTGTTGGTTCTTTACCTATTTAGTTTGTTTTCTCATGGAGAAATCAAACAAAGATACCAAATGGGTCATAAACAAAATTAATTTCGCATTTGTATAAAAATTATTCTTATGCCCATGTTTATTAAATTGTGCAATATAGGCATCTCTGTAAATGACATCTGGACCAATTTAATCTAATAAAACTGAATAATTTGACTATATCTCTTGTTACATATGGATGTCCACCAAACATCATATACATTTGTATGCATATTTATAGAATGTTTCAAATCAGGACATGTGGCCATTTAGAATGTTCCAAATCAGGACATGTGGCCACTTAGAAAGTTCCAAATCAGGACATGTGGCCACTTAAAATGTTCCAAATCAGGACAAGTGGCCAGTTAGAATATTCCAAATCAGGACATGTGGCCAGTTAGAATGTTCCAAATCAGGACACATACTCTTAGTGTCGTTTTGTTCTATTGTTTTTTTCCTATTATTTTGATCTATTAACATATTGGTATATGGCTTGTCATCTTGTACACATTTTTCTTGGTCAGTATTATTTCCTGAGCACCTGATCCCACTCCTGTTTTGTAAAGGAGTTGGTGGATTCCAAGCCTTTGTTTTTTTGTTTTTTGTTTTTGATTTATCTTTTAGTTTGTTTTGAATTTGTCTTCTCTTTGGACTCAAGACTTTTGATCTATCCAATGGGTATTCTACACTTGAAATTAAAACTTTTGACAGCTTGCCTTCCTAACATGTTTTAGAAAAGATCTTATCCATACCAGATTTTTATATCCTTTCTCTACTAGCTGCACTAATAAAGCAATCCTTTGCTGAAGCCAGCCATGGAAGAGTTCATGTTCATGTTTCTTTTATTATGCATCATTTCTTCTTTAATTAACCTTTAAAATGTATTTGATGGGTGGCACAAAGATTTCTCTGAATATTGATTATTTCAGTTGGTTTGGTAAAAGTAGTTACATCTAAAATCACTTCCCTTTAAAATCTATTACCTTTGTTGGCTTTGAATACTTGTAAACCTAAAAATTAAACTTGTTTTTCAATTATTTCATGGATAAATTCTATAAGTTAGTGTTGTTTGCATGGTTCAAAATTCTATCATCTCTGAACCTACAGAAAAATTTACTTTTGTTTTTATGACTTAAGATATTTATGGTACATGAATTATTAAGGATTTCTTACACCATGTAAACCTTTATATATTACTCCTGGGGTTAAGGACAACTGTTCTTTGATGATCATATCTAACATTAAATTCAAATTTTTAATTTTTGATAATAATTTTAAAAAGCAACATGTTAATTTAGTGTCAAACATAAAAACAAGCTTGACCATGGCAACTTCTGATGTAAAGTATTGACTATCTGTGCTCTGGGCTGCAAGTGTTCCCAATAAAACAAATTTTCACCAAAAAAAACAAAAAAAAACACCTGCCTGCCTGGCCTGTTCATAAGTCAGACCTGTGTGGGAGAACAATTTAATAAACCAAATTTTTTTTAATATGGTGTAATAATGCAACTGCAGTTCTTGTGGGCATATATAATAAAAAAACAAAAACAAAATCCAAATAAAATTGGGGGTACTATCAATATGTATTATGTATTCTGGTGTTACCAGTTCTCAATAGCCTTAACAGAGGTGCTTTGCAAGTGCAGCATTATACGACCATAGCAAGTTGACATGTGAAAGGTGAACAAATGAACATTTCCGTAAGTGTGGACGCAGTATTTTGCTAGACACAGTAGTAGGACTGGATCAGTGATCATATTGACTACCATTATCCTCAAAACTGGCAATACTTTTGTTGCATTGTTTGTAAGGAATGATTTGGAAAAACAAGGATCAAAATTAGAAGAAAAAAATCCCATATCATGTGGAACAGAGGTTTTGCCCAATTTGACTTCTTTTATCTTGAAAATGGTAAGAGTAGAGATAAAGAATATTCATTGACATACTCCTGAAAGCTCTCATTGAGAAATTAAATAAAAAAAACCATCGAAATCAGACGAAAAATAATTTTTTCCATATTATAGGAAATTGAAGTTTTCCTCCAATTCGACTCCTTTTATCTTGAAAATGGTAAGAGTTCAACGTTTAAAGTAGTTTATTTCAGGAAAGTCAATAACTGAACAAAGAAAAGCTCATGCAACACATTAGATTATGACTAGAAAAAGAAAATATCAACATGACAAGTCCCTTGACTTATTAACATATATAAAATTGGTACAAGTCAGTGACAGCCAGGGGGCAATGAGAGATAACTCAAATACAATATCTATCAATAATAGAAAATCAATTAAAATACTAATGAAAGTTCTCGTTAAGAGGAATCAATGCGAAAAAAAACACCAAAATCAGATAAAAAAATTTCAAAACTTCTGCAAAATCACATTTTGTAACCTTTGACCCCCTTTTTCTAATGCATTGCAGTATCTTATAAGGATGTCAGTTGTTTTGTAACCGGGTCGTTTCTTACCTGGTCGTTTCAAACTGGGTCGTTTCGTAACCGTGTCAATTTGTAACCGGCGGAAAATTTACACAAGCCATTCGATTCATTTCATTTTATTTATTATTCAATCATTCAATCATTCATTCTTTTATTTATTTGCATAAGATATTGAATTTGAAAATAACTTACCAAAAGAAAATCTGAAGCTGACTTATAAAACGTGAGAATATGCCATCACCCAATAGGTATTGGCTTGGGGTAGGCTTTACTTGGACTAATCATTTACTTATTTATTTATATATTATATATTTTTATTTTTGTTATTAATTAATTAATTTATTTATTTGTGTCAA
>JARWCS010159466.1:0-14373 GCA_034783895.1 Geukensia demissa | reverse complement strand
AATTATCAATGTCCCAAAATATTAAAAGGATTGGTAAACTAGAACAAAAGTTATCATGTTGAAACCAACCTGTCTACAGATGAGAAAGCCAATGAGGACGATGACGATGCAGACGACAACGCCATACCATAATACTACCACAAATTTTTATGCTCGTATAAATACTTGAAGACTGCAATTTGGGATTCAGCAGTGTAAAGCTTTAAATTTGGTCAGCAAGTCATGATTAGAGTCACAACCTACTTACTGATCTCATACCATTAACACTGGAAACATTAACAATGCTACCTTTGGAAGCTACAAGGTGAGGTACTGCTAACATGGTCAGGTGATAAATTGACCTGAAAAAAAAGTCACCATCATTTAAATTGCACTAACGACTAAATGTCAATATACAAGACAAAGCCATTCCTCCTGTAGAGTTTATTTATAACTTGTTAAAAATTGTAGTTTAGTTTAAACAATATATTTAACTTAACAAACTCTCTCCTTTGGATAAATGTCATCCTCTCAGCATATTAAAGAACCCTTTGTGACAACACGTTTTGGAGGTCCATCAGGTACAAAGACTAAATTTTCTGCTCCTACCCAAACCATCCCAATTTGGCATCCCGTAACAAGAAAATTCCCTGGCCTCACATCAACCCCTCCCTGTATAATTCATTATTTTTGTTCTGAAAATGTAAGGAATTTATGCAACTGGGTGTTAACCAACAATCAATCAATAAATGTCCAAACAGAATGGAAATACAAACATTTTTAAAACAGGTAGTCAAATTCTGGGTTGTGAGGTCAAGTATTGTTTGGTTAAGATGCTCTCCATAATGAACAAAACATAAAAATGTTTACTACTGTTCAAAAGTTTATTATAAAAAGTAAAATATTTTCAAATCATAATAAATAATGAAATTAATTTTATCATATTTTAAAAATTTTATCATATTTTTTTATGTTTTTTGTCATTGGTTTTCATAAAAAATACATGATTGTTAGGCTATAGAAATGGAAAACTAAAAGGTGTGATCAGCTTGTTTTTTGTTTCCTATTTTACTGATAATTTGATAAAGCCTTGACCTGACTGTGTCTGTGGTGTTGCCCATTGGCCATGCAACAAACAGTCAATAGATACCAATTCACAAAATATACAAAGCATTATTGGATAACACATTAATAACAAAATTCCTTTTTTATTTTATTATCAATCTTTTTTCATGTTTTTGTTCTTTCTCAAGTTGGAGAGGATTGACATATTACCTTACATCTGATTTTGTTAAATAGTTATCTAATAATGTTTTATAAAGCAGTTTTTGTTATTGTAACTGTGGTACAAGTCATGTATGGCTGAAGTAAATCTATGAATTATTTAGAGAAAGAATATGGAATATATAACAGAAAGACAGGATCCGCATCTTAATATATTTATAAAAATATTCAAATGCCAAATTTAACTGCATGTTAAGTGCTTTTCTGGATTTACTTTTATCAGACTTGGTCCTAAAAAATAAGAAGATCAGTAAAACTTTTTGAATTTCGAGTTACATTCATGTACAAAATGAAAGATACAGTTCATGGTGTAACATCAATCAGCCAAATATAAAGATAACAGTCATGGAATTTTACAAATCTTTTCGTCACAAATTCCTATACCCAAAAATAAATAAGAGCATACAACTCAAGCACGGGGAAGCTTTTTACAACCTCCACAAAACACAAATGAAAACTCCTTAATAATATTTAAAAGAAAGAATATGGAATATGTGTTGAGAGGCTTGATGTTTCATCATCAGGAATCTCACCCTGAGCTTGCTTTCAGTAACTGCGAGCATTCATTAAAGATGTATCTTCTTTTTGCATGTATTACTGTTAAGTATATTTAATGTAATTAAGGTACTCTCTTGTCAGATTGGGTGAATTTCTATTTGCTTTTTATAGTTCATCTGTTACTGCTTTTGTTTTCTTTGATCTTTTCCTTTGACCACTCACTGAGGGTGGGTTGGGATCCCAATAAACTAGTTTAACCCCACTACATGTCTCATATGCCTGTCCTAAGTCAGGAATTGTGATCATAGATTTGTATTTGTGTTTACTGTTCTGTTAAATGTACATTTTTAATAATATTCAGGTAAGAGCAGTATTATTTTATGCATACACGTTTTTTTAAGGGGGGATTTAGAGCTTTTCACAAGAAGTGGTATTCCACCTTTGTAAACTCCTCTGTTTTTTTTCCTGGTTGGAGTGCAGTCTTGTTGACATTTCCCCCAGATTATTTCATATTCATATATGTCACAAAGTCATGATCGACATCTTACATAGGTAAAGTAATTTTTACCTGACATTGATATTAAACATTCTATCAAACTGTTCTAGTGATGTATTCTCTATACTACCAAGTTCTAAAATCCCAGCACAGTTCACCTGAAATAGTTCAGTTTTTGTATATTACTGGTTGGTAAATGATGTTAATATAAGCAAGTTGGTTTGTTTGTTTGTTTTTGGGGTTAAACGTCACTTTCAACAATATTTCTGTCTTATCGCGGCGATCAGTTTTACTGGTAGAGAAAGCCGGACTAATTTTGTTTCAAGTTAAATATTGTCTAAAAATAGTGAATTCGAAGTCTGCTGAATTGCATGTGACATGATGATGGCTGTGTAATTGCCCTAAAATAACTTCCCTAAATTTCCCAGGGAAACTGCTGAAAAGGAGGGAAAATATGACGCACCATACAAATTATTTGTGCAACCTACAGATTATGCTATTCTGAACTTTTTATGAGATTTTAAAGACATATTTGCCTGGTTTGATTTTGTTCTTCTTATTCAACTAGAAATTGTTTGGGAATTTTCCCTATAAATCATGTACACAGACTTGCAAAACAGTAAAATAATTGATTTTAACAAAATCCTTTGCTTTACTGAATAGCAATTCATATGTAACACTTGATTTTTTAATCTGAATTCCGTAGGACTAGAGATTATTCTTTTAGATTTATCCAAAAATTTTAATTATTGAATGCAAACTATGTAACTGGATTGCCTGAAGATCTGACTTGTACATGTTTGAAAATAAAGGATAAGTCAACATAAAGGACAAGATCAAGAACAAGTCAGACAAAATATGTCAGTAAAGATATATAAAACTAAAACATTGATCAATAAACAACACAGACCCCACACAAACTGTTGGTTAATACAGAAGGTCAAGAAGGATTGGCAGATCCAGCCACTTTCAAGACACCCATCATGAGTATAGCTCATTTTCAAGTTCACCAAGGTAAAAATTTGGGTAGAGAAGATAAAAAAGTCTACTCTGCGAGAAAAAGATCTGCCAAAATTCATCTTTTTGCAAGTTTGACCCAAATTATCTCAAAACGGTAAGAGATAGCAAAAATCTGTCGGCATATTTCTGAAAGCTCTTACTGAGAGAAATCCAATAAACAATCCCATCAAAATCCTACAAAAATAAAATTTTCCCTTATCCCACAAAATGACTTTTTGGGCCCTTTCAACCCCTTTATTCTTCTTATTATTAAATTTTTGACAAGGAACACGGGGGAAAAAACCATCAAAATTGGATTTAAGTTAAAAAATTACTGGAAAATATTCAAAAGCCCCTTTTGGCTCTCATAAAAAAGGGGGAGCTGGAACCCCAAAATTAATCACACACCATATCTCATAGGGATCAATGTGTCAAAATATTAAAAGAATAAGTTCACCATGTAAAAAAATAAGCTGCTGAAACCTTTGTGACCACAGACAGAAGATGCCGCTGCAGACAATGAAAATGTCTCAAGTTTTTACACAACCCATGATACATCAAAACTAAATGCTATCATTTGAAAATTTGCATTGTGACACACACTGTTTCACATTAGAATGTTTATCAACACAGTCGAAGATTTTGCAAGAAATATCAAACTTTCAATGTTAAAAATCATCAGAATCCAACTGGATAACTTACCAGAACATTAAGTCTCTTGTAGTGTTCTATTGTTTTCTCCACAATCTTCTTGGTATCATCTTCCTTACACAAATCAGCAGGCACCAGTAAAGGCTGAAATATTTATTTACTGATAGTACTAAGGCAGTGGCCCAGGGCCAACACTTTTTACTATTTTCTTAATAATTGGACCAATGGACCCTATTTTCTGAGAAAATGAAATAAAAATAAAAGTGATATTCATCAATTTTATTAATTTTTAATACTCAATGACAAGATTATTACTTAATAACATAAATAAAAAAAATAATGTACACATCTTAATTAAAGTAAAATTCTTTACAAATAAAGTAATCACTTCCTTCATTTGACTAATTAGCACATTAAAGCATTTAAAAAGTGTTGGCTATATATGCATAGTTTTATTTTTTCAGATTGAAAATTCTGAAATCAGATTATAAATAAATGATGTTGAACCAGCTAGCAATCAACTTAAGTTTGGTAAACATGCATAATTATATAAATATAACAGTATTAGACTGATCATAGAAATTGAAGTACAGTGCATCAATCACTTTTTTTTGTTGTTGTTTTGTTTGTTTTTTTTGTGGGGGCTGGGAGTGGGTGGGAGGGCTATGCATTTTCAAGATCACATGAACAATCCTACAGTTTGGACATGAATACTCTTGTACTGTCATATAAACCTAATAATGCCAACTTCCTTTACTATAAAGTGATACATACTGTATTACCACTACATTGGCTACATTTGTCTCCGACAGCCTTCAGATTGTCTGCTTTCCTTCCTGTCAACACTAAAGAAGCTCCAAGTTTGGCAAACAGTTCAGCTGTAGCAGCACCAATACCAGAACTTGCTCCTAAAATATAAAATAAAATTTTCAAATAAAATTTTCAGTTTTAAAGCAATTATCAATGTAAATATGAATAAGTCACTTGGCCCACTGGTCCAGTGTAAGAAAATAGAGATATTAGGGTGTATGCCTAAAAAACTTATTTTGTGTCAAATTTTTAGCTTTGACGTGGTGTTGTAAAACCATATCCATTTTAAGTTATGATACGGAAGTAATGCCTCCGATAATTGTTGGATTGTCCGATTAATGAATCAACCAGGAGTTAACTATGAGTTCAGATTTTATGTCTGGCAAAAGTCTCTAACCAAAAACACAAATTGTTAGTAAATTACAGTGTGATAATGACATATAATTAAACTATGAATTCATGTGCCTAAGACAGTGTTGTTACACAAAAGGTTATAGTCACTTGCTAGAGTGCTTTACATTGTCTCCTAATTTTTTTCTGTGTGTCCAGTGTGTGTTGCCATTGTGCCTTTTGATGTCATAAACATTTGGAGCACTAGAGCATGACTTCCATCTTCGAACGTGTTGTGACTCATTGATGAGCTCCCCTGTGGTGCACATTTACAAAGTCATTCAAGCAGTTTTAACATAATTGATTACAAAGCTGCTTGTTCACTTGAATGATTCTTTTTAATAAAAAGGACAAGGCTTTTCTTTCCTTATAGTTCAAACCTACATAATATTATCCCATACTTCAAATGTATTACTGAAAATGGTAATGAATTTTATCCCAGCTTCCCAGTCAATTATTATTTTCATACAATACACACTGCATATCGCTGAGGTTAAATGTAGGGTAAGTGTACAACTCAACAGACAGTCACTCTTCATGCATTTATTTACATTTTTTTATATATAAAACTTGGTGTAGAATAGTCCTAGTCCAAATATGACGTCTTGTCTTCTTCGGATCTTTGATTTATTTTTTTTCTTTGGCGATCCTACATTGATGTAGGATTGCCAAGAAAAAAATTTATATTAAAATTTTCGCTCGCTCTCGCCTGTTTTTATCACTAAAAATTCAAAGAACTAGAAATAAATTTGGAGTGGCCTTAAAAGATTTTTTTTGATTTTTAGAATAATGTTTTTATATTTTTTTCCATTATAACTCAAAGGGAATTATTTCTTCTCCATAACCAGGAGTACTGGTCCAGTCAGGTTAATTGAAATTTCAATATTTTTGCAATTTAAACCTCCAATTTAGTAGGATGGTTGGATTCGAGTGGACTTCATGTGCAAAACAGAGTTTTTATCCATGCACGGGTTAATATGTACAAAGGTACTCAGTATACATGTACAAAGGTGTATATCTGCTGTATGCATTCATGGATAGAACAGAGACATGTCTCTGGATAGAACAAGTGCTAGCTTGTGGTGCAAATGCAGGCATACTCAACAAGCGTTTAATTTTCCCTCGGTCGGGTCATTGTCACGATAATTCCAGACACGACTCCGTTGATTAGTCCGCCCGCAAAGGTCAAGAAATATGGCGGTCACGATTGGAAATCTTGCTGGAAAAGTTGCACTTATTACAGGTGTGAAAGGGAATGACATCGTAAACAGGAGATGTTTTTGCATATAATAAACCCCACTTCACCGATTGCGAAATGTATATAGTGTATACTAGATTCAATTTCGTGAACTAGCAGCTCAAATCTTTCAAGAGTCCCTTTATAAATTCAGATAATCAAGTATCCCAGCTATATTGCATCCACAATATAGCTGGGATATTGCTGAATGTTGGAATTTGCATCCACAATATAGCTGGGATATTGCTGAATGTTGGACTTTGCAGCCACAATATAGCTGAAATACTGCTAAAAGTGGTCTTGAATCAAACATTTGTATGTACATGTATATATGTTTTCAACTTTTATCTTGTGGACGAGTCAATCAGGTGAGTGTGTGGGAGTGTTTTATTTCTGCACTATCGTTTTTAGGGAGGTTAACATTCTGGTAAAGTCCCATCACGGTCAGGCTTAGGGAACTGGGGAGGCAAATGCTCAAATTAATCGGTACCAATACAGGCTGCTAAATGTTCCTTCTTTACACCTTTATGGTGGTGATCCTATTTAGAGGAGACTCATACGCAGACAAGAAGATTGTGAGTACTCGACCCTTCCCCTAACCTGGGACTGTGGTGTGACAAATGTCATTAAAACCAACTGTATAAGAACTTTTGAAGTTGATACATAGTACATAGACAATAACAAATAAAACAAGAGACAACAAGATGTACTGATCTCACCCAATTGGTTGAGAAAAATAGTAATTTACCCAATACATAAAATTTTATCTGGAGCTCTGTTTAAATGATTTCTTGTTAAAAAAAGAACAAATGTTATTCCAAGCAATATTTTGTAGCATTGACTGTTTTTTTGTATTAAAGCTTTTGAATAGGAATAAAAATGCTATTTTTAAGGTGATGAGAAATATCTCAGATTAGGCCACACCAAATTAATAAATAGTTCTTCGAATTCTCTCGCTCCTCTGAAAATGGGTTAAAAATTTGTAAAAAAGTTAACTTGCTTAATTTTTTTTTCACTGAACTGAGTCTCTTATGTTTTGGCTATTATTTCTTAAAGCAGTAACAAAATCTGAAAGGGAAATTTTGAATGATATTTAACTATCTTACCAGCAATATAATTTGGTGTTCAAAGTATCTCAGGTGCCGTTGTTTATACTGTGCTCATGTGGAAATTGCTGATTTTTGTGAAAAATTAAAGTTCTGATGACGTTTAAATTCTATCATTTCTGATACCACCAAGCTTATTTATTCTGACATTTCACATAAATAAATGTCAATAGATAAAAAATCTATCAAAATGTTTTACATTTTCTAAAATTCAAAAGAATTGTTATAATGGAAAACGACAAAATTTGCCAATTTTCCATATGAGTGGAGAAAAACTACCGGTACATGTAAGAATGTGTAAAAAAATTTTGAAATATACAAAAGTTACCGGAACTTTATCTTTATTGCGTTTTATAAGAATTATGAATATTTCTCCAAGAAATTTTTCTAAATTTGATAAAAAGTGAGAGACTCAGCTCAGTGAAACGTACTTTAATTGTCAACAGATTGTTTTCTATCTCATTGATTTCCAGATAAAATGTCAAAGTGGCAAAAAGTGGAATTTCACAGGATATGGCAGATTTTTTAAATTGAGATTAAAGGTGTCAAAGTGGCTGAAAAGTGCAATTTTTAAATTTTCTGTGTCCTCTTATTACTGTGTCCATCATACATGTATTACTTTCTCCACACTTACCATATATACACAGTTAATGTGTACAACTTTCCCATGTCATTGAGCTGCATTTGTATTATTTGCTTGCTAAGCACCTCAGTCTTTAAAAGTGTATATGTAAAATTAAGCAAATCTTGTTTTAATGTTAAACATATGAAAACAAAAAGTAATGTGAAAGACTAAGACCAACAAATGACCTTGACTCCTGACTTGGGGCTTGCAAATGATACCTCTAATTGGGGTTCCATCTTTGCTCTTCCTTCATGTAAAAGTTCCACACTCAAAGTCAAGTGGCAAAGGCATTCCAGACCAACACAGACTTGTGTCAGTCAACAGTACTTTACATTTGGTCTTTAAGAAACACAAGCATAGATTTGATTCAGTGCAGTGTATGAAAAATTGTATGGTGGCGAAAATATAGAATCTTACATTGTAAGCCGTTGACTATCATATTTCTACAGTTGAGATAGTTAAACCTTGTTTCTCTAATTTTTTAAAGCATCGATAAAAAAATATCATAGGTGGGATTGTGCACTATCTTTTATCATGACCTTGTTACAAGGGACGTAACTCGTGTACAAAACAAACATGCCACTTATTTTTACATCATTTTCATATGTATTAGCCAAAAAATAAAGTAATTCCTACCTAACTGATAGAGTCTATGGAAAGCTCAGTCCTCCAGGGTAAGAAATAAGATCGTCACAAGTCTTTGAATTCGTGAAGCGAAGCACGCAGGGTCTGAAAATCAGCCAATCATTAGCCGAGAAATAAAAACCCTATAGAGATTAGAAAAACATTTCCAACACCAGTCGAGGAGTGTGAAAATTACAAAAGAATTAGAGAAAAGTTGATAGAAATTAAACCAGCTTAAACGCAAGGTTTATTCTGATAGCAACAATTAATAACTGTATTTCTTTACTTTGCAGGATTTATGGAAGAAAGATCCAGTTACTTTTCCTGATCCGATTATAAATGGAATGTTAGAATTTGAGTGGGATTTATTTATTGATGCCAAAAGAAAGGTACACAGTTTTTTGCAAAATTTAAAGAAATACAAATGTACTTTAATGAGTCTTCCATTTTTTAACCATATACAAGTATGCTATTTGCATGATTAAGGGGACAGTTTATAGGTAAAAGCACATTTGCATAATAATGTAATTAAAATAAAAGAATATGGAATAAATGTTGGAAAGACAGCAATTTAACCATTCCTCATGTACAATTTTTATGGAGCTTATGATAAATTAATCTCTGTCCTAAGTGATTTTTTGGAATAAATATTCAAGAGAATGAAAATTGATACATAATAATTTTAATGATTGGTTTAATTTTAACCACTTACGCTTTTTGCTGAGTGTTAATTAAAAACTTACAGTTGTCTGAATAAAATATAAATTTAGATATAATATAGAAATATTTGGCACCAGTTGTTGACAGACATGTCTGACTTTTTTTCAGGAACTGAGAGGTGAAACATGGTCATTTGAAGAAAAGGCAATTTGTTTCACAAATGGTCAGTTAATTGGAGGGCCAGATAATTTTGTAGTGTGGGCTGAAGACAATTATGGCTTTGAAGAATTTAGACCTTTACCTTTGTATGAAACATTAACAGATGAGGCATATATATCATGTTTAAATTCAAGAAATGTATGTATACAATATTGTAGGTCTTACAAAGTACAAAACAAGAAATATATGTATGCAGTATTGTAGGTCTTAAAAAGTACAAAACAAGAAATGTATGTATATAGTATTGTAGGTTTTTAAAGGTACAAAATCAATATTTAGATCATTACTAAATGGTCATATGATCTATATAGCCATCATTTTGTTTTTCATGATCTACAGTTGTTATAATGTTTTCTTCTTGGAAACTGTTGGGACATTTAATTATGATTTCAAAAGATGGTCAGACAAAGAAGTCAGCCATCTAAAATGGATGCCACATAGTCCAACATACAATGTAGGGCTCAAAGGAAATATTCTGTAAGTTCTGGCAAACATTTCGAAAAAGTTTGTAAGTGTATCAAGTAGTTGTAACTTACATACATAATACAGGACTTACAAGTAATCATAAATCATACATCTCTATGTGAAACATTTACCTTGTTTATAATCTTTTGCCAAAGTCATCCAAATTATAATAGTCAAGTTGTTTCAAATTCCATCTGCAATCAGTCGCAGTGGTATTGGTTATTAAAAGTTAATTTTGGTTTTTTTGTATGTATTACAAACTTCACTCATTAACATAGTTAATGCAAATATAAAGACTCTTCAGACATTGTCTGTGAATGTATCAAATTCATTTGAACTTGCTACCAATCAGGCAAGAAAACTCGCCAGAGACTCACATTTCTACCTGTTTCTAATGTGCCTACAAATAAATTTGCCCAGGCTCTGTATGATACTATGATTTGTTCTGTCACATTTGAAAGTCAAGTACAATATGTCTTTAAGATACCATCAAATTTTTCACTCATTTTGATAATTTAATGCATTTTCCAATGACTCGATAAAATTTCTACAAATGGTTATCAGATAGAAGCAGTAAAATGAGTTTGAAGTATAATTTTTGATTTTTGCAAACACTGACTGAATATTCTATATTTAGCTTGCTACTTAATATTAACACTTATTATTGCAGCATCAATATGTTTACATGGATGTAACAATAGGAAATGAAAAAGCTGGCCGTCTAGTAATTGAGGTAAGTTGCAATATCCAATATATTATGTAGAAGTGTCATTGTGAAATTAAAGGGGATGGACAGACCAAATACCAAACATGACTATCTATATATAATGGTCATGAATCCTGAATTTAGACAGACCCATGCAAAATGCCATCATTGATGTTGGATTCAATCTCTTAAACATAATTTGTGAATTAAGATTAAAGCAAAATTACAGTTCAAAAACAAATATATAACAGATAACTGTTTCATTCTCATACTTGAATAGTTTGCTGCCTATTTCCAGTTTGCAAACTAGGCTTTATATGATAATTGTTCTATCACATTTGAAAGAAAAGTAAAAAATGTCCTGAAGATACCATAATTTTTTTAGTAATTTTGAAAATTATATGCATTTGGTTATCACATAGTAGCAGTAAAAATGAATTTGAGTTATAATTTGTTCTTGATCTGATAATAATTGAATATTTTGTAGTTATTTACAGACATAGTACCTAAAACCTGTGAAAACTTCAGAGCACTGTGTACAGGAGAAATGGGAAAATCTAAAGAAACAGATTATTCTCTTCATTATAAAAATTCCATGTTTCACAGAATTGTAAGAAATGGGTGGATTCAAGGAGGAGGTAATATATTAGCTCATTTACCAAGATGTAGCACAAGATTGCACCTGCAGATTTCAAACTTAAATTGTGCTGAATTTGAACAGCTAGTTTTTGTCATTTTTATAGAATTCTTTTCAAAGTATCAGTCTACATAAGATTAATCAAAGATGATGCAACCTTGGAATGTCTATATATGTGTTGTAGAAAGTCCAATAAGGTTCATTTTCGGTCCAAAAATTTGCACATCATAAAATCTTTTGTGTCTGCAGCAATTTTTGTTCATTAGTCTGGCTAGAAAATTTTGCACTGCACCTTTCATTTTGTAGATATTCAATTAATTACCAAGGGTAATAGTGTAGGTAAGTCTGCATGTCTGACTTGTTTGAAATGTATAAAATGTACAACTAACAGCTTGCTGTCATGCTGTTAAAAATGGTGAAGTTTCTGTTTCCTTAATGTTTTATGAAGATGCTTATGTGAAAGAATTTTTAAACTTAAGTGTTTGTTTATCCTTTATCAAATAGAATAGTGTTGGCAAACAAAGTTTTATACAATAAAAAAGAATGTTTATAATAAACATCATTAATTTTTAATCAATTAAGTAATGACAAAATTTTTAAAGTAATAATCAACAAATATTTCTTTATGACAAATGAAGAATTTTGCCTTTAATGTCAAAAAGAGGTCATCACATGTAATAAGATGCTGCTAAAAGATCAGTTTGTATGTTTATTCAAAGATTGATACAAAGGGGTGCAAAAATTATTTGAAGTACCTGTATGACAGAAAAAAGGAACTGTTTAAATGGCTTATTTTGTACATATATTATCTATTTACAGATATATTTCACAGTCGAGGGAATGGTGGCGAATCCATATATGGTCCTGTTTTTGAAGGTATACAGCCAGTTCCATAAACTTCAGATAATTAAGTGATGTTTGATTTCTTGAATTTCAAGGATTTTTTATTTTTATTCTATTTGTTGATGATTTTGAAAATATTTTTCATATGAATTCCAAAATAATATTAACCCTGGCAAATTTATAGGGAACATTTTTTTATCTATAATTAGTATTATTATATTCAGGATTTACAGATTTATGTGGACATCTTTCCCTATACAACAAGGCAAAAATTTCCTGGAATTTATACATAACTTCAGCATTCATAGGCTATGTAGTCAAAGGGCTATAAAACTCTTCCCACATGAGCAGGAATTAACAAACTAATCCTGAAAAATATCTTTCAGAAGGAGTCAAAAAGAAACAAATCTATGAGATAATTTTTAATATGGTAGTAAATGATTTGTTCTATTTTAAATTATTGTTCTTGGTCAAATTGATTGATTTATCTATTGACTCCTGATGGGGGAACAAGAAGGCAGTCAGTCAATCTAGCAAATAGTGGACACTAACCTCAAACTAATTACAACAGAAAAAAATAACACATATGTGTATCAAATATAGTATAAAGGTTCACCAGAAAATAAAATTCCAAATAAATAATGCAAATAATGCAAGAAAAATAAAGGGGAAATAACTCTGGAAACTTTTGAAATGCCCTTGAAATTAAAACAAATATTAATTACGGTTTTTTCTGTTAAACTAACTGTGTAATATGTTGTTGTTTTTGCTTTAAGTTTTGATAGCTATTTTCAAGGAACAATCTACATTTTTAGTAGTACATGTAAATGTAGTAGTTATTTATATTACCATTTATCCATTTCTCCTGATAACATTTTAAATAAATTCAGTTTTAATGAAAAATATTCAGATTACCTATACATTTTTGGAGGGTTTAAAAATTATTTAAAGAAGTAGATCATGTTGGTATATTAATTGCAGATATAAACATTATTAATTTTAAAATTAAAATTTTTTTAAAGCATCACTTGCTAAAAAATAAGGTATCAATAACATACCAATACTCCCTCAAAGTATTTTACACACAGTGATAAAACATTGACCCCCAAAATGACAAAATAACATGCTTTTGTAATTCCATTGAAAATGCATGGGAAATTTGAAATTCTGATTTGAGCTTCCCCTGCCCCAAGTTAGATTTTTGAAGCTTTTATCCTGTGTTTTAGTTGGATATATTATACTACTAGCCTAAAATTTCTTCTGTTGCAATTAGTATAAGGTTAAAATTTATTTTGACTGGAATATGAATGCATTACTGTTAAAGTTAAAAGTTTGATTTTTTGTTTCAGATGAAAACTTTGCAGTGTCACATGACAGACGAGGCATAGTTGGAATGGCAAACAAGGATCGTCACACAAATGGGTCACAGTTTTATATCACATTACAACCAGCCAAGTGGATGGATACAAAATATGTTGCTTTTGGGTAATTTTCAATTTGATGTTTAGTTTGGAAATACATTACATAGAACAAATCCTTACAATTAATTTGGAAATTGTATATAGATGACAAGGTGCACCTTTAACCTCACCTTGCCATTAAAGGGGTGTAAGCTTTAGTCATCATTTGACCTGTTACTGGTCTCTAAATCTATTATTTTACCTCTGTATTTCTATCATTAAATATAACTGTGACAAACAATTCTTGTTACTGGTTGGATGAAACACTTTCATATTCCCAAATCATAAAATATCCTACAATACATCTCCGGAAGGTCTTTGGAAATTTTTAAAAATGATTTTCTTTAACATGATTTTCTTAATCATTAGTCCATTCACCGAGTTTTATTTGTTTACGGGTATATTTTATCGTGCAAGTGGTGTTGATAATCACTTTTTTCACAAATGATCCAGAAGCATGAAATCCCATAAAAATAAATGAAAACATTTAAAATGGCATGAATAAATCTTTAATTTTAACCGTTGTATAGGTATCGTTCTACACTTTTGACGTCATAATGCAATCCTATGTAAATTTCAGCATTTTGGCCATTTTTCTGAGTTTTGTTCTGAACATATAGGTGTAAAGTTCTGCACATGTTATATATCATTGCGAAGCATTTGTTCCATAGATTTTTAATCTAA